>CAWUFW010021027.1:0-132913 GCA_963921515.1 Calotriton arnoldi
GGGATTGCGTCCGTGGCGGACGGTTAATCTTCTACTCGGACATGGACGGGTGGAATTTTGTGTGTTTTTACCGCCGCGGGCGGTGGTTGCTTCGCAACTTCATAATTGCTTGGTCGGTATTCCCATGGTGCAGGCGGGCGGTTTTCTCATGCTATCGTGGAGGGCGGATTATTTAACGCTGGTTATCGTAATGGGCCCCTAAGTTATCTTTGCACGTGTCTTTTTATGGTGCTTTTCTAGCACATTAGACCCGTGAATACTTTGTGTTTAGCAGTAATTTTCTTTGGGGAACTTATCCGCGCTGGTCTTAAAATCTCCCTTGGACCCTCAACTCCAAGTGTGTTTTTTCTGTCCTGTGTCAAATCCCCATGAAAGAATCAGCTTCGGTTCACCGCAGAAACTTACATTGGCTTCCGATCGAAGCGAGAATTAGGTTTAAAGCGCTATGTCTAACCCACAGAGCTATAAACAACAAAGGGCCCAGCAAGATTAGGAATCTGGTGTGCCTACATCTTCCCAACAGATGTTTGAGGTCAGGCTCTGAGCGCCTGCTAAAAACCACCAGAATAAAAAGGGCCAGATGGGGGGGAAGAGCTTATTCCCCCCCATCTGGCCCTTTTTATTCTGGTGGAACTCACTCCCGCGGGAGATTAGATTCACATCCTCAGAGGTAATATTCAGAAAAAAACTGAAAACATGGTTGTTTACCGAGGTCAACGAATTGCCTGCTCTCCCGCAGTCATTCCATTAGTCCATTGCTCAGCGCTGGGAAGCCTTAGGGTAGCCATGCGCTCTATAAATCCTTTTAACAATGGCTAACTGAAACTCAAGTTCGGAAAGTCTTAAAAAGACTGAGAGCAGACAGGGTCCCAGCCCAAATGGCCTTCCAAATGCATTATTCAAGCTCGATCAGCCTTTTTGGACCTCGTACCTGACTCCACTGTTTAATTACGCGTTTCAGACAAACTGCATACCCGCATCATGGAGAGGAGTATCCTCCATCCAATTTTTAAAGTAGGTAGCAGATCAGAGGCTGCGAACTACAGATTGATCGCACTCATAAATGTTGAAGCCAAACTGTATGCCTCTAACATTCTTAAAGACCTTGAGGCCTGGGTTACAGCCAGCAAGATCATTCCAATCACACAAACAGGCTTTAGACTAGGCACAAGTACTATGAGCAATCTCTTGGCCCTGAACCTTCTCATAGAAAAAGCACTACAAAAGTCTACCAAACTGTACACCTGCTTTGTTGACCTAAAAGCAGCTTTCAATATGGTCGCGACCGAGCGCTTATGGTTAAAGATGGCCAAATGGGGCGTTCCACCAAAGTTACTCGGAGCCATACTTAATCTATATTCAGAAACATGGGTTTGTGTCAAATTAGGCAAAGGCGAGAGAACAACAGGGAAGATACTCACTCACATAGGCCTAAAGCAAGAATGCGTGCTCGCTCCCAACTTATTTGACATCTTTATGGCAGACCTAGATGTATGGTTGTCGGAAGTCCAAAGTGAACCACCTAAGTTAGCAAAATGTCAAGTGAGGAGCTTACATTATGCGGACGACATAGTTCTATGCAGCTAGACCCCAATCGGCCTTCAGCGCCTAATAACCAAACACAGAGGCGCTTGGACTGAAATTAAATTATAATAAAACAAAGGTCATCTGCTTTTCGGCAAACACAAACTTCCATAATGTAAAATTCAAATGAACAGCAGCAGGGAATACACTAGAGCTTGTTGGATCCTATAAATATCTAGGGGTGGTCCTAGACTCCAAATTAAAATTAAAACACCATCTAATCAAAAGATGGGCACAGGCAAACAAATTGAGTTTCGCTCTTACCACATTACGAATGAAGCTGGGGTGCCCGTCCAATTCCCATCTTTTACAAGTAATTGCTGCCACATTCCTTCCAACACTCACCTACGGCTCCGAACTTCTAAAGGGAAAAGATGAATCGTCCTTCTACCTGTAATGCACTTTAAAAAATATGCACAATGTTTTTAAAAATTGTAATGGTTTTTGATTAACCAAACAATAAAGGTAAACATAAAGATACCTATTCCTGCGACAAATAGGGCAAGCGTATTAAGCAAATCCACCGGGACGATCAGTTTGTCTGAGTGAAAATTTAAGGCTGCTATTATCACGTCCATAATGCTAAGCAAGTTGTTCCAAGGGCCCAAGTTATCATGATGTGATCTGTTGGGGGACTTCGGGGGAACCGAAGTGAAGGTGTCATATTTTGTCATAAATGTCAGAGCCCCACATTTAATTGAGTTATGCGTGAAGTCCATATTGTCAGCTATTGTTGGACTGGTCACTAATGAAAGGTACATATTACTAATGCGTGTAAGTTTATTGGCATTGATTTTAGAACTGATTTTCAGTGGCATTAGCATTGGTTTTGGGTCAGTAATTCGGGGTCATGTAGGCAAAACTGGACTAAAAGGATCAAGTTCTGCCATTTCGCTGCTTGAATCTAAACTGGGTGAATCCTGAATGGATTTCGATCCTGTCATATTCGTAGGATTTTATGGGAACTGTGGTGTTGATGGACCTACGTTACAAGAGATTTGTCGCTGACTTTGATCAATCCCAAGTAAAGAGTTCTTTAAAGAAAGGGTAAACGGGAAATTTTCCAGTTCTGAGCAATGAACTTGTGCCTCAATGACGAATTTAGAAGAATTGCTATGAGTAATGGGAAGATGACAATGTGGATTTACAAGGTCTCCATGAATTTGTTCATGTACTGGGATGGCATCAGTTGTTACGCAATTTGTTGAGGGATCCCACTGTGGTAAAGTAGCCTTATTTGGTTGCGATGATAAGAACAAATCTTTGGGTAAGTCTGGGTCAAGAAAATTCGAAATGAGACATGTCAAATAAGTAATTCCCCTTTGAGTTGGTTTTACTGGATATCTAAAATAATCGTCAATAGAAGACTGGGTGCTTGTGCTGTCAGGGATAGCTACTGGGAGCACTGTCTCTAGAAGTGATATAATGATGCTTGAGCATAGAGAACCAGTTAAACAGTGGTGGACGCTAGTAGGGAAAAGTGGTGGGGCAGCGCAGTGGACAAAAAAACAAAACTTGCCTGCCTCTTCAGCTTCCAATGATGTACACAAAGGCTCCCAGACTCCCCTGCGCCAATCCAGATGCTGCTCTCATGCTGGTATTACCCAGCATGACAGAAGCACCCGGATTGGGTAGAGCGGGCTGGTTTCACACTCCAGCAGGGACTGGGAGCCTTTGCTCTTGAGCCCTGCTGATATCTCCAAGCAACAGCCTGTTGATGTCCAAGTGCGCATTTTGGTTTGGATGTCCTAAGACGGCCTGCTGAACCAACATGCGCATTTGCAGTGCATGAGCATGAGAGCAGCTCCAGGATTGGTGGAAGCAGACTAATCCAGCACTCATTTTGAGTGTGAGGGCCTGTGCCAGCAATCCCCCAGCTGTTTCACAGCCATGGGATTGCTGGGTGCGCACTGCGCATGTCAGGCTGGCTGTAGCAACCCAGCCTGCCGACCCGACATGCACACTGCAGGGGCAGCTGCAATCCTGCAATCGCAGGATTCATCCCTGTCCCCTGCACTAACACTGTGCTTGTAAGTAAAATGACATGGACGTTCCATTTTACTTATTTGTGTGTGCCTGCTGCACTCACAGCAGGCGCAGCAACGCTCCTCCACTCTCGAGGAGGAGCCACCCCTGCAGTTAAACATTTGTGGTTTGGTCTTAGGAACGAATTGGGGTCTTTTAGATCTTAGATCTCAGGCTTAATTTATTGTATGCCTTTTCAATGAAAGTAGTGCCTGTTTGGAGCATCCAGACCTCATGGTGTCTTAAGACCAGTGAAGACGACTCGTTCTTTTACAAGTAATTGCTGCCACATTCCTTCCAACACTCACCTACGGCTCCGAACTTCTAAAGGGAAAAGATGAATCGTCCTTCTACCTGTAATGCACTTTAAAAAATATGCACAATGTTTTTTAAAAATTGTAATGGTTTTTGATTAACCAAACAATAAAGGTAAACATAAAGATACCTATTCCTGCGACAAATAGGGCAAGCGTATTAAGCAAATCCACCGGGACGATCAGTTTGTCTGAGTGAAAATTTAAGGCTGCTATTATCACGTCCATAATGCTAAGCAAGTGGTTCCAAGGGCCCAAGTTATCATGATGTGATCTGTTGGGGGACTTCGGGGGAACCGAAGTGAAGGTGTCATATTTTGTCATAAATGTCAGAGCCCCACATTTAATTGAGTTATGCGTGAAGTCCATATTGTCAGCTATTGTTGGACTGGTCACTAATGAAAGGTACATATTTCTAATGCTTGTAAGTTTATTGGCATTGATTTTAGAACTGATTTTCAGTGGCATTAGCATTGGTTTTGGGTCAGTAATTCGGGGTCATGTAGGCAAAACTGGACTAAAAGGATCAAGTTCTGCCATTTCGCTGCTTGAATCTAAACTGGGTGAATCCTGAATGGATTTCGATCCTGTCATATTCGTAGGATTTTATGGGAACTGTGGTGTTGATGGACCTACGTTACAAGAGATTTGTCGCTGACTTTGATCAATCCCAAGTAAAGAGTTCTTTAAAGAAAGGGTAAACGGGAAATTTTCCAGTTCTGAGCAATGAACTTGTGCCTCAATGACGAATTTAGAAGAATTGCTATGAGTAATGGGAAGATGACAATGTGGATTTACAAGGTCTCCATGAATTTGTTCATGTACTGGGATGGCATCAGTTGTTACGCAATTTGTTGAGGGATCCCACTGTGGTAAAGTAGCCTTATTTGGTTGCGATGATAAGAACAAATCTTTGGGTAAGTCTGGGTCAAGAAAATTCGAAATGAGACATGTCAAATAAGTAATTCCCCTTTGAGTTGGTTTTACTGGATATCTAAAATAATCGTCAATAGAAGACTGGGTGCTTGTGCTGTCAGGGATAGCTACTGGGAGCACTGTCTCTAGAAGTGATATAATGATGCTTGAGCATAGAGAACCAGTTAAACAGTGGTGGACGCTAGTAGGGAAAAGTGGTGGGGCAGCGCAGTGGACAAAAAAACAAAACTTGCCTGCCTCTTCAGCTTCCAATGATGTACACAAAGGCTCCCAGACTCCTCTGCGCCAATCCAGATGCTGCTCTCATGCTGGTATTACCCAGCATGACAGAAGCACCCGGATTGGGTAGAGCGGGCTGGTTTCACACTCCAGCAGGGACTGGGAGCCTTTGCTCTTGAGCCCTGCTGATATCTCCAAGCAACAGCCTGTTGATGTCCAAGTGCGCATTTTGGTTTGGATGTCCTAAGACGGCCTGCTGAACCAACATGCGCATTTGCAGTGCATGAGCATGAGAGCAGCTCCAGGATTGGTGGAAGCAGACTAATCCAGCACTCATTTTGAGTGTGAGGGCCTGTGCCAGCAATCCCCCAGCTGTTTCACAGCCATGGGATTGCTGGGTGCGCACTGCGCATGTCAGGCTGGCTGTAGCAACCCAGCCTGCCGACCCGACATGCACACTGCAGGGGCAGCTGCAATCCTGCAATCGCAGGATTCATCCCTGTCCCCTGCACTAACACTGTGCTTGTAAGTAAAATGACATGGACGTTCCATTTTACTTATTTGTGTGTGCCTGCTGCACTCACAGCAGGCGCAGCAACGCTCCTCCACTCTCGAGGAGGAGCCACCCCTGCAGTTAAACATTTGTGGTTTGGTCTTAGGAACGAATTGGGGTCTTTTAGATCTTAGATCTCAGGCTTAATTTATTGTATGCCTTTTCAATGAAAGTAGTGCCTGTTTGGAGCATCCAGACCTCATGGTGTCTTAAGACCAGTGAAGACGACTCGTTCTTAATTTTCAGTCAAGTGCGGGAGAGCTCACAGGGGGCTTGCACTCCGCACCTTGACCTAGCCAGACCGTCTTCACTTCCCGGGTAACATAACATATTTGTAAGGCGCACATTCACCCAGAAGGGCATAGTGGCGCTGAATAACAGATGTTTATTGTTACCCAACTCAATGGTATTCATTTTATTGACCTCAGAAGGATGAAAGGCTGAGTGACCACGCTGGGATATGAACCTGTGACCATGAGGTTAAACACAGGACCCTACAGTGGACGCATTAGTCCACTAAGCCTCCAGACCCAGCCAAAGACTTTTATAACCATGTGCCTCCCTACTGGACAACATTGGCAAATCTCTCCCTCAGTCAAGGAACATTTCCTGACAACCTCAAAACTGGGCAAGTCACCCCTCTCCTCAAAACACCGTTCTCAGACACTAATGATCTCAACAACTATTGCCCGCCCTCCAACCGATCTTAACTCACATCATTGAAAGGTGAGTGGTGGGACAACTCACCCAACATATCAAAGATAACAACCTCCTAGACAAATATCAAGCTGGTTTCAATCAGGGCTACAGTACAGAAAAAGCTTTACTATAGGTGGCCCATGATGCACTTCGAATTCTAGACTCGGGCAGCTCCTGTCTCCTGATTTTTCTCGACCTGTCATCAGCCTTTGACATGGTCTACCACCACACTCTCCTAGACATGCTCAAAAATCACATGGGAATTGATTGCGTGGTTCGTAAATGCTTTGAATCATTCCTCATGGGCAGAGAGCAGAGGATAAAAATTGATGGCTGCCTCTCAACGTCCATGGTGGTTGAGCAAGGGGTCCCCAATGGATCAATCCTTGCCCCAACCCTATTCAACCTGTACATCGAGCCACTTGGAGTCTTCCATAAGAAAGCATGGATTTTCCATCATCAATATGCAGATGGCACACAACTATTTTAATAAGGTGTCCTCACCAAATTACATTTCGCACCTTACCATCACCCTAAATGCTGTGCAAAACTGGATGACATCTCATCACCTAAAACTGGACCCTTTTAAAAAACGAATTCCTCCTCATTTCCCCTTCGATGGATGGACAAACACATCCTCCTCAATGGTAAACCGAGTATAGTTAACAGTGCCACATCCCAAGGAGTCATCCTAGGCAAGAAGCTCAACTTGCAGTCACAAATCAGCACCAAAGCCAGAAATGGGCACTATCAACTGTGTCTTCTCTGGGGAATCAGCCACTACATTCCAGAGCAAGGTCTGAAATTGGTCGCTCATACATTGGTGCTCTCCAGAGTTGCCTATTGTAACTCCCTCTTGACTGGTCTCCCCAAAACCCATCTCATCCCCTAAAATTGATTTTACACTGGGCAGCACCCTTCGTCTATGGGGCAAAAAGGAATGACCACATCACACCTCTGCTGGTCTCTCTCAGTTGGTTGCCCATTAAAGCCAGGGGCGTGTACAAGACTGTCTGCATTACCCATAATGCCCTACATACATCCAATCCCAATTACCTGGCGAACAAACTCAAGCTTTCAGTAAGTTCTAGACCATTGCATGACGCTGAAGCATTGCTGCTAGAGCCCCCGACCTTTAAAAAGGAAAGCCTCCAGGCACAATGCTTCTCTGGTAGCACAAACAATCCCGAAGAGATCCCAGTTCAAGATCCTCACGCACGCCTACAAAGCTATCCATGACGTAGGACCTGACAACATCAACCATCGACTGAGCTTGCATCAGCCCTCTAGGCACCTATGCTCTTCTTCATTCACCCTCACACACCCCTGCATCCGTTATAGCCGCAGCAGTTGTCGCTCTATCTCCTACATCGCAGCCAAGACCTGGAACGATCTTCCCCTCCAGCTTCATACAGCCCCCTCGCTGGTGGACTTCAGAAAGAGACTCAAGACCTGGCTCTTTGATGGAGACACAGCACCCAGATATCCCTAGGGGTGAAAGTGCTGCACTATACAAATGCTGTTTAATTTGATTTGATGGTGACATGATTGGTATTCTGAGGTCGTCATACTGCTGATGATTTTTCTGAGTATATCGTTGGAAGCTTGACATTTGAATTTGAGTTTCTGTCAGGATTTGGTTAAAGAAAGACTTGAACGATCAGTTTGCAAGTTTTAAGGGCTGTGTAAAAGCAATAGAGAAAAGGAAATAACATAAAGGTCAAGCACCAAGAGGCCTCACTCGAGGGAGCTAGATAGTGTGGAGAACAGGTAGTTGGAAACTTGTGGCAATGACTAGACCACTAACCTGGAAGTGTTGTAAATTCCAGATAAGACCACACCTGGGGCTTTGTAGACAGAGGGGTTTATAAGCCTGTAGTGAGCATGCAGTAGCTGCCTGGCAACAGTTTGCTTAACTGTATAATTACCCATTTTGCGAATTTGATCCCTTCATTTTTGTGTTTCTCTTGTTTGTGTAATGGGGCTAGGCAGGATCGTTCTCCTGTTTGTTAAGCTTTTACCTCTTCCAGTATTTATAGACACTGTGGCATCCTGGAGTTTGACATTTGTATCCTGGTTGGTGTGAAGCTCATCAAAGCACTAATCGCCACAGAGTTTGGAAATACTCTTCTGTATTGTGTACTGATTCTATTACCTTTCTGTACCCATGGTTCTGTGATATTCATGTGTTTGTTTTGATTCAGTTCCTACTACACCATTTAACTGTGCTGTGCAAGGGGGCGTCATTTGACCGGATGCCAAGATTGCCACCTAACAGCTGAGCTCCGACTTGGAGGGAGCACAAACCGCATCAATCCTTCCCCTCCCAGGCCTTGAAAGACAGGATATGATGGGAGGAATAAAGCAGGTGACACGGCGCAATACAATACCTGCCATTTGCAATTCCTGAGCCTGCGTGCTGCACAGTGCTTAATTTGATCCGGTGGTTCCGGTGCTCGGCACCGGCACTTAATTCTCAACAGCGGCACTAATGACAATCCACCACATGATGGCACTGTTTGTTTTGATGAGCACAACAACAGTATTTAATAATTCATGATATATTGAAAATGACAATTCAGACTTCTCCACAACATTCTTTTAGCTTTGGGTGTCCTGTAGGAGTCTGATAGTTAGTAATTATGTTGTGACTGTTATTTTCAGTGTTGGCAGGGGCAATGCATGGTGCAGGCTGCAGTAGTCTCCTGAGAAGGGCCCTGGCACTTACTTTTTGTTTTTTTATAAACTAAGCACTAGACTGCTGCATGATCCTGGGCTAGGGTTGGCACTTGGCCGGTAGTGTTAGCCTTAATCTGTGCATACTTCAAACAGACAATATAACGAGAAAACTTTTAAAAGTGTTCCAGCGGTGGGCTAACGAGCCCTGACTAATAATTAAAGTAAAGGCAGAAAAGTCATGTAACAATTCAAGAAGCCGTACTCGGCGGGAGATACGAGCTGAACGGGATGATTAGTGGCATCCTCTTCGTATGGATTTGTGATTTGATTGGGACCACAACTAATGTTAAAGATACCCATATAAGAGGTGCAATACGAGTGGACTTGAAGATTTAAGAGCTTCACAAGATATTTGGTGCATTTAAAGATACATATCCTTGCAGTTTTGGTCTGTTAGCCTCATATATACAAGCAATATTTCCATACCCCCTTCACTGTACGGCCCTTCAGAAGTTAAAAAGTCAGCATTTGAGAAATGGCTTGGCTTACACAGATCAGGTTCCTCTGACGGAAGAGGTGAGGGCCGGGCTCTGATGGCAGTTAGGATGCAGGGAATGGCAGGGCCATTTTCGGGTGTCAACCAGAAGTGGTTGTAGAGTCAGACGCCAGTTGTTGGAGTTGGGGAGCGCGCTGTGGAGACATTTTAACAGTCAGCAGATGGTCTCTCCAAGAGTTAGAGCTTCACATCAATTGCCTGAAGCGTCTGGTGGGGTCCTTTGCCATCAAGACTTCCTCACCCAAAAAGGTGTCTTGTTTCATCCTCCTCAGGGTAGACAATATATCTGCGGTAAGTAACATCAACAAGTTGGGGGGCACGAGATCCCCCCTGCTGGTGGAGATAGCTTTGGCACTATTGCCTGAGTCACAGGTTATCTGTGGTAGCGGAATACATTCCGGGACAATCCAACCAAGTGGCAGATTGGAACTCCCGATATCTGATAGATTATAGACTATAATAGTGATTGGAAGCTCCATCCTCATCTATTCATGTTGAGTCAGGATGTTTGGGGTCCCTTCTCTGTAGACCTCTTTGCCTCCAGACTGAACCGCCAAGTGGGCAAGTTCTTCAGTTGGAGGCTGGATCCGTTAGCGGAGGCGGTGGACGCTTTTTCTCGGGATTCGTCGAAGGACCTGAATTATGCCTTTCCCCCATTCACAATGATCCCCAGGGTATTGACTCAGATCAAGCAACAGGTAGCAGCGGTGTTGCTGGTCACCCCATGTGGAAATCGCAACCTTGATTTTCAGTCCTCTTGGAGTTAACGTGCGATTTCCCTCTCCTTCTTCTTTAGTCACAGGTGATGCTCCAGGGCCCTCATGGAGAACTGCATCCAATGGTAATATCAGAACAGTTGTCTCTGATGGCCTTGAGGCTTTTCAGCAACAGTGGAGTTTGCCAGGCATTTTCGGATGCAGCTTCAGAGTTCATTAAACACTCCTGGGCCCCCTCCACCAGAAAGAGGTATTGTTTAGCATGGAGATGTTGGATAAGTTGGCTCTTGGAACGGCACAAGGATCCTGTGGCAACAGAGCCTCCTCACATCGTGAATTTCTTGTCTCAGAAATTAACTGAGGGTTTATTATACAGGTCGGTGAACAATTTTCTTTTTGCTGTTTCAG
Organism: Calotriton arnoldi; assembly: GCA_963921515.1. Taxonomy (NCBI): domain Eukaryota; kingdom Metazoa; phylum Chordata; class Amphibia; order Caudata; family Salamandridae; genus Calotriton; species Calotriton arnoldi. Next base: position 10,690 of record CAWUFW010021027.1, read on the forward strand.
CAGGACATGTACAGATTGATAATAAGCCTGTAGGGATGTATCCTGTCATCTGTAAACTTCTTAAGGGTTACTAATCCTCCCAAATAGGTATTCCTTTCTCTGGGGTGTGAATTTGGTCTTAAATCTTTTTGAAAGATGGCCAAGTAATGATCAATTGTCTAGGAAACAGTTGTCGGCTAAGCTAGCTATGCTGTTATGTCTCACCGCATGTAGAAGGACTTCAGATGTGAGAGTTCTGGACATTGCAGGTAGAGTATTTATTCCTAAAGGAGTTTCTTTTACAATTACTGGTAGGACAAAAACGTTTTCGAAATGTATTGAGTATCATGCTTTGCCTACTAATGATAAACTGTGTGTGGTAAAATATTTGAATGCCTATGAGGAATGTACTCTTGCATAGAGAAATGATACCTCTGGTTCAGTTGCTGATTGCTTTACAGAAACCTTTTAAACCAGTGTATTCTGCCACTATAGCCAGATGGTTAAAATCAGTGATGGCAGAAGCTGGAATTGGCACTCAGGTGCTTGAAGCTCATTCTGTTCGGCGCGCTATAGCCTCTAAATCCTTTATGTTAGGCTCCACAATACAGGATATCATGAAGTCGGCCCACTGATCATATGACTCTACATTTAAACAATTCTATTACAAACCAGTGGGTGATATTGCCTCAGTGATATTCAACAATCAGTCTTCAGGAGCCTCCTGTCCTGAAATAGAATCAAAACATTTGCTAGCATTCACGCCAAGAATTTTCAATTCTATTAAGGGCACGGAGGCGAGGATTATCCCACCCCAGAATATCAGTCATTGATTTGGAATGTCATGATTTTGACTGCTCTTCTTTAATATTTTACCCTAGCTGTATTTCTTCCCACTAGTGTATATGGATATTATGGTGCCTTATTTCTTTTTCAGGTTCCGATCAGAAGACAGACTGAACACGTTCAGTTGTGGTTTCCTGAGTTGGCGCTTTGCCCTCGTATTCCTGGCTGAGCTGTTGCTCGCAGATTAATGACGCTCAGTGGAGTTGTCCCTTCGACTTTGTTTGATTCTTTTTGGTATTCAAGCTGTTAGTGTTCTGAGCAAAGAAAGAGGCTTTCAATATGGTGTTGACTGTACTTATATGGGCTACTGGGCCATGATTGGTGGTTATTGAGCTGAGCATCATGGGATATGTAGTTTATTATATGTAAAATGTTTTTCATTGGCTGCTGTTTGAGCAGTAAAGGAAGAGAAGCATAATCCTCGCCTCGTGTCCTTAATAGAATTGAAAATTCTTGGTGTGAATGCTAGCAAACATTTTTTATTCAGGTCTCCTGCGTATACGGCCTATTGTCCGAGGACAGAGACACATGGCAGTCTTGCAGTCCTATTTCTATGACTGATATAGCAGCGCAGCCAGTAATCCATGTTTAGAAAGTGAAGTTTGACCATTCTGCCTCGACTGCTTTGCTGATCAGCTCGCCAGTGACGTATCTCCTGCTGTGAGATGATTCAACTGGCTGGTTCCTGAGGCTGGCATGCTCGATGTCTGTGTGCCCTCAGATTTCCCCTCTCCCTCTGTACTGTTCTGTCTGACAGTGTGTTCTATGACCTTCTATCTCTCCTGGCACGTTGCTTCCCTCCCTTACTGTATCCTGAGCCTTTGCAACCCTCAGTATGCATTAAGAGATTTGGGTCGGCTGGGGGCCTGTTGCTCTCGGCTGAGCTCTAGCGAGAAACCGCCATCTTCACTGCCATCTTGGAATCATGTATATGCACCCTACCGGCTGATCACCCCTGATTCTGCACTACTGTTTAGAAGTTCAGTCCTGGCAAGGAGGGTCAGCCCTAAATGAAGGCATCACAATATCCAAAATCATGTCACTAAAGTATGTATTTTTCTTTTTCTTCCTTGCTATCATGATCCAATGCTTACAAAGACTTAAGTTTGACTAAGGGTACAACAAACTCTTCATTGTTCTAGCTGAAAGGAAATCGCAAATAGAGTAAGAGGGTGATTAGGATGGAGACCCCACAGCATAAATGACGAGGAGAGGTTTCTGAAAACTGAGAGGATCATGACTAACATTGTAGGAATTTGGTGACCTGTAGCATGCATGGAGTGTTAGGAAATAAAACAAGTGAGACAGTGGGCAGCAGAAAAAATGTCTAACCGAAGACACTTTAATGAAGGCAAGGGGCTGAGTTAGGTCTGCAGGCTCGCGTATTGTTATCCCAGTGAAGTGATATTCTTGTATCAACTTTAGTACAGTGAAAGGCTGAGTTGTCTTTGCCAAGAATTGGATCTCGGCCCTGAAGTTCTCCAGACAGGTGATCAGCCCAATGAGCATGCCCTGAGCTGTGCAAGTGATATGATAGGGAGCCAGTGATGTCCACAAACACTGGTTTCCCTTTTGTAGAGAAAACAAACTGATATTATTTAAGCCATATGGACTTAGTGGTGGTGCGGCCTTAGTGCAAGCTGTAGTGTGCATGTGCCTGGACTGCGAAGACTTTTTTCCTTATTTACTGAGCAACAAAGTTCCTTTATCCTCCCCAGCTGAGTCGTGGGAGCATTTCTTTGGCAGGGAATTAAAGCATTCAGTTGCTGTTCAAATGCAAATTAACAGAGCTTATGCAATCCTCCAATTACCAAGGCTAGATTCAGGGCCCCAACCTACAGCCTTCTACATCGCAGTCCTGCAAGCCTCTGTTATTCTCTAGAGAGGATCAGGATCAAATTCTGTTGCAAGAATACCTGGCACAAAAATGTATTCTTAGAAATACAGTAAACAGTGTTTAAAATTGCACCCACCAGATATTAGACCATCATATTTTATTTTCCAATTACACAGGAAAGCCATCGATTTTATGTGGTCCTCAGCAAGCCATCCCTACTTATTTTATCAAATTAATTCGTGATAACTGTGTTTAAGTTCTGTATCTGCTTAGTGTATCATGTTTAATCAAATACATGAGAGCGTGATGAGCTAAAATGAAACACAACAATTTTAGATTTCTAAATGATTTTTGATTTAGAATGTCCTAACATATTTTATTTTCCAGGTTTCCTCTTTAGATGAGGTGCCTCCAGCAATTGTGAAGATCACTGTAATACCCTGCATCCCTTGCTCTTTCTCTTGAATCTATTGGCAGCACCACTTCATACCTGTGAATAAGCCTTAGGCGACATTCTCACAAGAGGTTTGACACCCATTGTTTATATGATGTATTTAAGACAAGAGCCATCACTTTTGGTTTGTGTAACCTTTAAAGATGGAAAATATTTTGTGTTCATATAAATGGGTTCTATCCTGTGGCCTTCCACATCATTTCAAAGAAATAGCAGGATTACCAGGGCCCTGATTCAATGTGTATAACTATTGTGCCATGGAAGTGTGAATGGGGTCGAATGACAGCCAGGGGTCCTATAAGTCTCAAATCTGAGCGATATTACTCCGAGCACAATGAACCTACCTTAAAGTGGTGAATATGTGTGCCAAGCACATGTATTAATGGCTGTATATACATGTGGTTTGTATATGGAACAAACCGAGCCAGAGGCAGTGAAGCCCTATAAGGTCCCAAGGTATAGAGTACAATCAGGAGTCTTTCAGGGGAAGATGGGAGGAGAGTTGCTGCCTATGCGGAGGGGAAGGGTAGTTCTACAAAACAAGATTTAGTGTTCTTTGAAGAAGTGAGCCTTCAGCTCTGTCCTGAATTGAAGGTGGATTGGAGTGGTTCTGATGCACATGGGAAGAACTGTTTCCTATTTTTTTCTTTTTCACATTTCTTTGTCTCCAGTCCGGCACTGTCCTTGCTTCCGGTGTGTTGTGAGCCGTCATAGTTTTTAAGTCAAGTCTGTCTGTCACATAGGCAGAGTACCCTTAAGGTAGGAGGGGGGGGGAGCGAGCTGTGAGTTCTGTGCGCCATGGAGCATTTTCACCATCCTGTTGCAAAGGTACAAGGTCTAAGACGACATGTTTGAAGTCGTTTCCCAGGAGGAAAGACTCCCGAATGATCTGGATGATTTGTGAACTGAATTGGAAGATGATGACGATGAAGTTCCGGATGATATGGTGTAAAGTTCTGGATCTGGACTGGTGATTAGAAACAGACAGGCGGTCATTAATCACACAATGAGGTGGATTGCAGGAACCTGGGCAGTAGCTTGTACTTTTGAGATTGTGTTGGTGCCATCTCTGCAGAGGGGGCTATTATGAGAGACGTGTAGACGTTTTGCATTATATACTACAAATACATAGGTAAATAAACCATCTTTCATAAAGCCATTTTTAGTGTCTATATGAGTCTACTTAGGTCAAAGGAATATGCTTTTATATAGGTACTGAGCTGCATTGTGCCGTATGCATTCAAGCTGCATCCCAATGACGAGGCCTAACAAGGATGAAATGCACTAAGGTTTGCCTGTGTTCTTGTTCAGAGAGGGTGTGAGCTACTAAAGCTAAAGAATGATGGACTGGGCCTCTACTCGGACAACTTCCTTTGATTATGCTGATCCAGTATTCCCACATGTCAGGCGTTCCTCAGATCATATTGGTTGTATTATACTGAATTGTGCTGTATTCTCTTGTAGCGTGTTACAATGCGCTGCTACCCTTAACAAGCACCCAAAATGCTTTCTAGGTTGTCTGCATGTAGCTGCTTCATTTGCTCTACATGGCTGGTAGAGTGTTGGCTGTAGGCGTAGCTTCAGAGTTGAATGATTTGATGTTGTGAGGCTCAAAGATGTGCTATAATGATGTCACAGCATCTTGTAGCAGCACTTATGCATGAAAGATCTATGCAAAAGCGAAACAGAGAGAAGTTTGCAGTTTATATATACATACCAGTACATCTATATGGTTTCTTATATCAGGATGTGCTAATTTGGAACTCTGGATCCGACAGGAGTGATGGTAGTTTTCACTCTTTGCCTAACCCACACCCAACTCCAAACTACTATCATGGAGTTATGCCACTGGTCTGGGAAAAGAGGAATGGGATAAAAGAGATGAGAGATATAAGGAAATGCCTCTTTTTGCAGGTTCGCCCCTACATTTTTGGACTGATGTTGTTGCTTTTTCAACTCTGAGGGTGCACTGAGGCCTGCTAACGAGACCTCAGGGCAGTGTTCTAACCCCACATAAAATGTTGAATTGGATACATCCAATTGTCAAGTACTGACTTACTTATGAATCCCTAGTATATGGTACCCAAGGTACCCAGGGCTTGTAAGGCAGATTGTTCACCCAGCGCTGCAGTACTGTTTGGGACACCCCGAGTGTGGCAAGCACAAAATGGACCCCAGCCTGCCACTGCAGACTGAAAGGACAGTGTTTACACTGCTAGTTCGACTTTGCCATTACAACTAATGGCAAAGCCCCCACTTTCCTTAATACTATATGTAAGTCTCTCCTAAGGAAGGTCTATGGAGCCCTATGGCAAGGAGCTATGTATTATTAAGTAGGACATACGTTTTTCATATGTCTTAACAGCAATACTTCTAAATTTTTGTTTTGCTGTGGAAAGGTTAGTAGCTCCATTGGCTAACACAGGATTACCGACTGGCACCCCAGCCTGGCTAATCTCTGAATGGGACTACTTAAGTGGGTCAAGTAAAGTATCAAATTAATTGTGGCATTAAATCTGACCTGATGCCCAAGTTGAATTTAATGTCAATATTTAAGTAAGCAACTTATAGAAAGTTGCCAATATGTACTCCAGCTAGTCTAACGACCTCACAAAGACCCTGGCACACAGACCGCTTTCTGCCTGCCTGGGGAGACTTGTGAATGACTCTCAGGCCCAGTAACAAAGGCAGTTGCCACAGAGCGAGGTGTGACCTCCTCTTCCAGGATGACCACTCAGGGTTTTAGCACAAAAGGTGAGCTTCAAAGGGAAAGTAGTCTTTAAAGAGTCGACTGCAACACCGCTGAGCAGGATGCCTCTTGTTCTTGCAGACAAATAGGAGACAGAGCTAGAGAGAGACAACCCGCCTCCAAACCGGTTTTTCTATGTGCGTGTAGTCCACTGGTAGCCACACCTCTAGAGTGGGCTATGGTGCTCCTGACGACCGAAGAAGGGTAGTGCCATTTTGAAACAGGCAAGAATGGGGCACTCTGGGATAGCTCGAATCCACATATTGCAGGAAACACATCACTAAGAAGGAGGGGAGCCAGTAGCCCATTGGCTAGTGACTACGTGTTCCCCTCTGGTCTCTTTCATGGGATAAATGCGGCACCCCTGGCACCCTGCCCCCCTCAGATCATGCTGGAATCAGAGAGAGGGCTGAAGAAGAATTGCCCTGCTGCCCTTGAAAGTGCACAACGAGAGGCTGCACCGAGGGAAGGACTGCACCTGCTGCACTGTGGGCTAGCAAAGTTTGGACTGTGCCTGCGGCTCCTGGTTCAGGGAAAAGTTGATTCCCAGGCCCAACCTACAGCAGTGACTTCAAGGATAATTCGGCTGATCCGCTGGATCAAGAGCTGAAAAAGCCCAAACCGAAATATGGTAGCCACCGCAAACGTTTTGCCGCTGAAAGTCTCCGGGTGCGCAAAAGGACAAATCCAAGATAGACAAAATTTGCACTTGTGTCTGCTATCAAAGACCAGATTTGTTGTACCCATGGGACACTAGCCCCCACCTAAGGATTTTTCTCCAACCTCAGTGCTTGGAGACTAGTAATCCAGCATCGGCCGGCCTGCGACTGCAATATAGAGGACTTCGAGGGACACTGATCTCTGTAGCCAAAATAGCCCCTTATAACCCTTGGCCCGAGGTACCACCACAAAGACACCCTAGTCGACCGCAACTCAGCTGGAGCCTCCTTTGCATGTATCCTCAGCATCAGGACCACCCTATTGATGTCTATGGTGGTCGTCCTGTAAAGTTTGGAACTTTGCAACAAGGTAGAAGGAGCACTAAGGTGAGTCTATTGCGTTCAAATTGCCTCCTAGACTTGAAGTGAAGACAGAAATGCACAGTCACATGAGGTGAGTCTATTGCATTTAAATTGCCTACTAGGCTTTAAGTGAAGACAGAAATGCACAATCACATCAGATTACTGTCTTCAATTCAAGCCTAGTAGGCAATTTAAACGCAATAGACTCACCTTAGTGCTCCTTCTTCCTGTATGCAAAATTCTGTAGTATTAGGGTTTATTAACTGTTGGCCCTGGAAGTGAGCTTTTTTTTTTTGTGTTATTGTGGGAACTGTACAGAGTGCGGCGATTGTGCGCTATTACCGTTATAAAAGTTTGGAACTTGGCTTAAAAACGCTCTGGTGGCCAGGTAACTGTTCAAAGTATCATCTTTGGCCCCTAGACATTTTCCCTACCGGATTTGGTCACCCAACCCGTGGTGCAGTACCCACAGTAACTCTTTCAAACATTTGAAAAGTTTACACATTTTTTGTTGGCCAATGCTTGTTTTCAGTTGTATTTAAAAGTGATAAAAACATCTAAAATCTATATCTCCAGAACCCTGGGTGGATTTTGATGCTCAAGGTCTCTAAAAATTCATTAAAATTTGTTTTGTCAAGGCTTACTGCTCAAAGTCACAGCTACCCAGGTTGAGCTAAGGTTAAGTAAACAAGACTGACTGGACCCGGGATGGTATTTGTGAGTGTACTCCACAGCCATGTCATTTAGTACACCCAAAGGCTCCCATTGGAGCCTAGCAGTGGAATCCAGAACCTGTGTCTAGCTGTACCAGACAACTAATATGTTTGTAACCACTAAATGAGACTACCAAGTCGACATTGAGAAAAAGTTTACAAAGTTGCCTAGTTCTGAAATTCCAATAGCATCTGTTCTCTAGAAGAAAAGTCAAAAAGTAGCAACAAAAACGAATTGCTACAAGTCTTCAAAGATGGAGAGCAGGGAAATCAACTTGGCTGCCCTGCTCACACTCAAAATTAATACCCTGCGGCTCTGTGCAGGGAGAGAAAATGTTTCCCATGAAATACTGCATCTAAAGAGGATTTTGAGAAAGCCCTCAAAGCTTGGGAGGAATACAGGAAGGCCCAGCAACAGCTGGAAGAGGAGATCACCCTTACTGATAGTGGAGAAGAGGGGGATGATGGAGAATTCGAGGAACTACATGGGGACAATGAGAGTGGAGTTCCCACAGTTCGTTCAAGGGTTAACTCCCTGTCTGGGAGTGAAAGGAGCTCTTCCTCAGTGAGGAGACCACAGAGCCTAGCAGCCCAGCTTACCCTCCTAGAGATCCAGGAGAGAAAGTTGGCCTTTAAAGAGAAGAAGCTGGCCCTAGAGGAGAAGAGGGTCAAGAAGGGGGATGAAATCCCAATATAATGGTGGCAGCAACAGAGAAGCTGAGGTAATCACAGGTGGTGCCTATGATTTCAGGTTACCCAAGGGTATCATTCCAAAATACACAGAGGCGGATGATATAGACAAGTGGCTACCATCCTACGAGAGAGTGCTCAGGATGAGGAGGGTGAGTGCATAACATTGGGGGGGGGGGCTCCTTAGTTTGGGAACTCATACCAACAGTAGGGAGAGATAAACTATTAACACTTGCAGATTAGGTGGCAGAGTCTCTCACCCACATGAGAGAGGCACTCATTGAGCTATTTGGTCTTACCCGAGAAGAGTATAGACAAAGGTTTAGGAGTATACACAAGGGGGCAACACAGAAATGGGTGGATTTTGCAGATGCCCCTGTGAAGTCACTGGTGGGCTGGATTAAGGGTAACAAGGTTGATATCTATAAGGGCCTATACAATTTAGTGGCAAAAGAACACATAATTACAAATTGTACCTCAGAGAAGTTACACCAGCATCTAGTAGACTGCAGGTTATCTAGCCCTAGAGAGTTGTGGAAGATAGCTGATGAGTGGGTATGCACTAGGGTGCTGAAAATGTCCCAAGGTGGTGAACGCAAAAAGGTGGGACAGGCACTGTCCTCCGGGGAAAGATGGGGCTTAAAAAGATAGAGAAACCCAAAGAGACCCCAAAAGATGCCCAAGGTGGGGAGCCCAGAGCCCCATCCCAATTCAAGGGGAGGGGTATCAGGGAAAGAACTTTGACCAAATAAAGGCTGGGATGTGCTATGACTGCAGACAGCCAGGGCACAAGAAGGGGGATCCCTCATGCACCAAGAAATCAACCACTGGTGATAGTTCCAAGGGAATTTCCAGTGTAGGCCAATTCTCTCTATCTGGCCCTTCCCAACTTTCTCATCTGGAGGCTTCAGTTGTTTTAAAACCAGGCTGCTCAGCTGATTTATCAATTCCCCAGACATTTGTCACATTTCTCAAGTGACAAGAGATCCTGGCTCCCAGTTGCCCAGAGAACCTCATTTAAATCATGTTGTATAATATTTAAATCCCTGCACATGAAAAGTCCAGCTTTTATTAAATCTCACATTCATAGGTACTCCCCCATCAGAAATCTTAGATCGGCCCATTTACACTATCTAGTGATCCTTCAGTTCAATAGGAAAAGGACAGGTGGAGGCTGATTTTCTGTCATTGACGCTTGCATTGGGACACTATTCCCCACTTAAGGATTTTGCTCCAACCGTGGAGACCAGAAGTCCAGCATTGGCTGACCCGCTACTGCAACGTAGAAGATTTCGAGGGATCCCAATCTCTGTGGCCAGAGTCACCCATGGACTGTGGGACCACCACAAACACTCCCCCGGTGACCGCACCTCAACAGGAGCCTCCTTTCAGCATCTTTTGCCTGTAACCTCAGCATCAGGACGACTCGATTGATGTCTATGGTGGTTATCCTGTAAAGTTTGGAACATTTCTGAAAAATGCTCTGGTGGCCAGGTAACTGTTCAACGTATCCTCTCTGGCCACCTAGACCGCTTACCTGCCGGAGTTGGTCGCCCAACCCAGGTATCCACACTAACTCTTTCAAACTTTTGAAAAATTTACTAACTTTTTGTTGACCAATGCTTGTTTGCGGTTGCATTTAAAAGTGATAAAAACTTCTAAAATCTTTATCTACGGACCCCTCCAGTTGATTTTAATGATCAAGGTCTCTACAAATTCATAAAAATACATTATTTTATTTTATTTATTATTTATAAATTGTTGTTGTCTCTTTCTTGGACTATGACTTTCTTATCTTGTTGTTTGGTGTTGTTAAATGCTTTACTGTAAGGGCCATATGTACGAAGGCATTTTGCATTTCTTAACGGTGCAAATTTCTATTTCGGGCCATTAGGAAATGCAAAATACCATTTTGGTACATACAAAAGGCATTTGAGGAGGGGCAAGAATCAATTTCTACCTTATAGAAATTGCATTTTGAAAATTACTAAATAGGAAACCGCAAATCAGGATTTCCAAAATAGCGAAGGGCTAACCGCATGTACAAAGGTTTTCCTAATTGCAACTAGTCGCAAAATGGTCATTTGGGAAATGAAATTACCATTGATTCTGATCAGGTGGTAACCAGGTGCAACCTATAAAAAGGCACCCAAAATGCATCAGGCCCTTTCACAATGGCGGCTTTGTACATTCTGGCGAGAAGGATGAGGATTTTGGCTGTGAGGCAGAGAAGGAGGAAGAGACAGAAGAGTATATTTATGGTGAGGGTTACCCTGTTTGAACACACAGAGGAGGATAGTATTGAGAGGTACAGACTTAATAGGCAAGTAATACCTGATTAAATGCTGAGTTACAACCTCAGCTACAGGCCCCAGCACATGGAAGCAAGCAATCCCACCACATGTGCAGGTATTGTGTTGCCTACACCGCTTAGCTTCTGGCAGTTACCAGAAGATCATAGCAGTGGCGAGGGTGTCACAAAGTGCCTTTTCCAGGTTCCTTCGCAGGTTCCTGGATATGCGGAGTTTGACACGGTTGACCATGAGACCCTTACGTGCAGAATGGGTGAAGCTGGAATAAAGATCTTCGCTCTTAATTGGCTCACCTCCTTTTTGAAGGACTGATCTACCCAAATTTGTGAGAATTCATGCTACTCTGACATCCTTCCCTTGAAGTGTGGGTCCCCCAGTGTTCGGCCCTCATTCCCACACTTTTTAACCTGTATATGCGCCAACCTGCAGATATTGTTTAGGAGTCTGGGCTGTCAATATTATTATATGCTGATGACGTATAATTGGTCGTTGCCCTCACCCTCTCACTCACCACTGGAAAAGTCTCAATCACATCAGCTGTCTCGCTGCTTGAAAAAAGTATCCAAGTGGATGGTGAACTGCTGCTTATAACTGAAAGGGGAAAAAACTGAGCTAATGATTCTGGGCAACAGACCTGACCCCCAACGACCTATAGACTTGCCAGAATGTTTGACCAATCCAGCCATCCCCTCCTCCGCTATCAAAAACCTTGGGATGTGGCTTGATAAGTCCCTTTCCATGGATTCACAGGCCATAAAACACCCCGTAAAATCCTCGACATTATCCAGAGTATGTCCAGAAGAATTGTGGTGCAATCCCTTGTTCTCTCCTGGTTAGACTAAGTGAACTCTCTGTACATAGGCTCCTCAAAATATGTCATGAAAAGGCTCCAGGTTGTCCAGAATGCGGCAGCACGGATTCTATACAAGGTCTCAAAATTTGCATCGGCAGACAATGCTCTAGCTTCTCTGCACTGGCTCCTCATTGAGGCAAGGATAAAATCTAAAACACTCTGTCTGGCACCTAGGGGGCTTAACACTAAAGGACCCACTATGATAAGGGCAGTTTTGACCCCCTGCTCCCTAGTAGAGCTTTATGATCCTCTACGGATCGATTCTTAAAGGTACCTAGAATTCACAAGGCCAGATGGGCGGTAGGTCCTTTTCGCATCTCATCCACAAACTTTGGAATACGCGCCCCATAGAATTAAGATGTCAAACAACGAATCACAGTTCAGAAAAAGGCTAAAAGCATGGCTATATCCACATTCATAGCCTCCCTGTGTTTCTCCACTTGTCCCGAAGCAACACTATGTTTTAGCCAGCACTTGGAAGCCTATGGGTAGCCATGCACTTTAGAAATCCACATAGCACAGCATAGCATCATGGTGAGCAAAGTCAACCAAAATATCATTCCCCACTAACCCCCAATTATTGCAACAAACCAAATTGATGTTCTACAGGGTAGCACAGTTCCCCAATTTCATTGGCTGTGTTGATGGAACTCATATTGCCATATGCCCCCCCCTCAGCAACTGATTACATGTATAGGAAAAGCTCACGCGCTCTCAATGTGCAGGTAGTGTGTGATGCCTCCTGTATCATAACAAACCTTTTGGCCAGATTCCCAGGCACCACCCACGACTCATTTATGTTTCTCCACAGTGGAATATGAAACCGACTGGCACAGGGTGAATTTGGCGATGGTTTCCTATTAGGTAAGAGAATCTCAGACTTAATGAATGCGGTGGCCAGGACGGTGTGTGCATTGTGACCTAGTTGTTTTCCTTCTCATGCAAGGTGACATATGCCTTACGTCCCTGGATGCTCACACCGTACCTGACTCCGAGGACAAGAAGTAGCAAGAAGTGAGAGGCAGTATAACAGGGCACACAGTACAATGCATTGAATAATAGAGAGGACCTTTGGGATCCTAAAGTCCCGCTTTCGCTGTCTCCACAAGGCCAGCGGGTCACTACTGTATAGACCGGATACATGCTGCAAGATAATCGCCACATGTGCCATACTGCACAATATTGCAATGAAGAAGGGCCTGCATTACATCACCCATAGAGCCTGATTTTGACTCTGATAATGAGTTACCACTACTACAGTTGCAGCAGGAGGGCACACGTGCAGCAGAGAGACGTGCACGACACACAGATATCACCAACAACTATTTCTGAGACAATCACATCACACTTGATGGTAATGTTTGGAGCACAACTGAGTGAACACCTTTTATTCTGGTAGCGACAACATTGTTTAACTCAAGGATCTACTGTATCATTGTGGATGTAACATTGCTGGAAAATAAAGAACAAATTAAGTAATGCCAAACAAAACAAAGGCGACTCATTCCTCTGAGTGTACAATGGTTCACTTCTTTCTGCCTCTGTGGTTGGGTGCTTGGTCAGCAACACTCGGCTGTGAGACTATTGACATGTCAGTCGAAGAAGTGTGTCACCGTCAACACCTGGTACTGCATGCCTCCCAAACGGATGTTCTACTGAGGCTAGAGCCCTCAGCTCTCAGTTGGGGGCAGGATGTTTGGGACACAGAGGTTGTGGGTCTGGATATTCTCAAGGGCTGTGGGCACGTGCACTAGCCCACGTGCAATGTCCTGCTAACTGTGCCCCATTTCAGTCTGAATGTTCACAGTCCGCCTTGCTAGTGTTGGTGTGGCTACTGCCAGGCAGTTGATGGACCAAGTGAATGAATCAAACCTTGCCAGGTACTGCCAGTGCTTCTGTATCTGCACATGGTGCTCCCTCTCCATTTCCGCTAGCCACCGGTTCTTCCCTTTCTCCAAATTCTGCAGCGACTTAGACATTTGTTGCAGCTGCCTACTGACTGTCGATACTTGTTTTGTCTGCAGGTGCTGTATGGAGATGATGGACCTCTCCAAGACACCAAACACAGGAGGATTCTCTGACATGTCGTCTGACACATTCTTTGTACGGACTGCTGACTTTTTGCCCTCTGCGCTGTCTGTGTGTCCTGGCCTCCGATGTTGTGGGGTCTGCTCTGTGATTGACCCTCCAGGAGTGAAATAGTTTCTCTTACTGCCAGTTGGAGTTGGTGTGATGGGCTGAGGGAATGGTGGTGTTGTTTCCTCAATGACCACATCAGTGTCAGTAGGCCCTTCGGCTGCAATGGTTCCTGACACAATCGGGTTGTGATCTTTGTAAATACATGTCAATCAGTCAATCAATCAATCAATCAAACATTTGTAGAGCGCGCTACTCACCCGTGAGGGTCTCAAGGCGCTAGAGGGGGGGGGGGTAGAAGCAGCTACTGATCGAACAGCCTGGTCTTGAGAAGTAAATTCTTGTAAATTGTTTGTGTAAATAAATGATTAACGTTTGCCCACCTTATTGTGGTGCCTCTGTTTCATGTTTTTGTGACATGTTTATATTGTACAGATATGTTTGGTGTAGTCATCAGCACACAGTTCAGCAAGCAAATGATGTGTACTACTACTCCCATAATGCATTAACAGGGTGGGGCAAGCATCTCAATGGTGTTATTCATGCTGTGATGTATGGTATATGCATTTGTTAACATTATGTTTTGGTAGGTAAGTAAAGGGAAGATGACTTACCCTGGATGGTGCCTGCTGGATTGGAGGTGTCAATGTTAGCTACTCCCACAACACTCTCTGGTTCCAGGGTCCCCTATATGAGTGTCTCCATGGGAGTCGGAGGGGGGTGTTTTGAGGGTCCTCCACCTGTTCCAGGGCCCTCAGCCATCCTGCTGGCCACCTTCTCTTTCGTACGAGACCTCAGGTCATACCACCTTTTGCAGATTTCAGGAATGGTCCTCTGGGTGACTCCTAGGGAGTTAATCTTCTCCTGGATGCTGGTCCAGATCTGTGTCTTTTGGCTCTCTAGCACAGAGAAGGAGGCGTCCATATGGGCCACACATTCCTCTGTCTGGAGCTCCAGCTCCTTCTCAGTAATATTGGCCTTCCTCTTCCTGCTCCTTGAGTCCTTGTTCCCATCTTCTGTAGCCATGGTCTTCTCCAGGGATGGTGCTATTCAGTGGCAGTGGTAATGCAAGAGCCCTCCTTACTTTCAGCCTAGGACTCCGGTTTGTAGCCACACCCTATATTTGTAAACTTCCTGGTCTGACATCATTATTCTGCATCAAGAAAGCTCCATTCCCTATTTTGCGATTTCCTATTAGGAGATTGCAAATTTGCAAATTCCTAATTGCGAATGAGAATCCGTAAAAATCACTATTTGTGGAACTGGCTGTTACATACATACCGTATTGCGATTCCCAAATAGCGATTTCTATGTATTGTCTATTTGGAAATCGCAAATCCAGAATTTCGTACATATAGCCCTAGGTTCCTTTGCTAAGCCTTACTGCTCGCAGCCACAGCTAACCCATGGTTGAGCTAGACTGACCAGACCCAGGACGGTATTTGCAACTGTACTCCACAATAAGGCCTCTCAGCCATATCATATAGTACACCCAAATCCTCACAAGAGAGAAACGGAGACACTGGCTATCTTCGCACGTCTGGCTACCCAGCTGGGCTCAATCTGCACTACAGAAGCACTGATATCTAAAAAGTAAAGAAGACTTCAGTATAACTATCATTTAACATTGAGGGCCAGATTCACAAACTGCACTTTTTTTAAACCATTAAACCATCTTCAATTGTATTTTTTCCCCTATGGCAAAGACAATGAATAGTACTGTAACAACAGAATGTAGCAACCAGCAAATGATATTTAAGGGTTACTAGAAGAATCAACACAGGATGAAAGGCTAGAGATATACTAAGAAGAAATATCATACATTACTTTGCAGGGGCACGGAATACTTCAAAGTTAAAGGATGGGATGGCACTAGCAGAACTAAACCTTATCACATATAACGGGGGAGAACACATGGGAGAGGGTGAAAAATGGGGTGGAGGAAAAGCATTATGAGTGTGTAGAAGGACCAAGAGGGTCAGTATGGTGGTGAAATATGGTGGGTATTGTGAAGTGAGTTGCCAGGAGTTGTTGAACAGTGAAGCAATTTAGAGGAATAAAATCAAAAGGATGGTTAAAGAGATAAGCTGCTAACTAGCCGTGACAGTGGTTGGTAGCCTGCGACCACTAGAGCCTGTTGTGTTTAAAAGCGGGGGGACCGTTCACCCAGTGTGAACTGTAGTTGGCTCAAGAGAGCATATCAATGAGTCGCCAGGGCACGAACTGCAGGTCCGAGTAAATTTACGCTTTTGAGTAAGTTTACTACTTTTCAGTAATCATAAACTACATAATAAATTAGTACTATTTTAATTTATTTTCTATGTAAGTATAATTAAATAGTAAATATGTACTATTTGTATACATATTTTTTTTGCATTGATTTATCTTTTCTATATTTCTAACTATTTTCAATAATTTAATTGAACACTACTTACTATGGATTTTTATTTTATGTCCCTACCTCCATTATTTTCTATGGGAGGTGTTGCAGTACTAGCCGTTGGCCATGTGTAGTGCTGAACTTACTACAAAAGTGTAAATTACTGCAAAAGTGCAGTTTGTAAATATCGAAAAGTAGTAAACTTACTCAAAAGTATAAACTTACTCAAAATTGTAAGTTACCTTTGTGAATTAGGCCCTATGGTGTTAACTTGAAGTATTGCCTATTATTTTTTTTACGGAGTTTTATATAGCGCGAACTTGACCCAAAGGTATCGGGTATCAGAGCGCTTTACACAAGCACCAGTTACGTTACATGAGGAAACATGGGGAGGTTAAGTGATTTGCCCAGAATCACAGGATGTTGCGCATCCTTTCTGAGACTCTAACTCGGTTCCCCAGATTTGAGGTTGACTGCCCTAGCCGTTAGGCCAACTCCTCTCCCCTATAATATACCTGCTTAAGGGCACGCTGTATTTCAACACTCTTTCATAAGTTGAAACTCGATCTTTCATCTGAGATGAAATACAATTATGTTTTAATGTAGTAATTGAATCCCAATCAAGATTGCAATAAGATGGCTTGTAATGAGAGCTACCCTCAATATTAGAATAACTTTTCATGCTTGGTTTGCGTTCAAGGTGACAAGAGGAAAACTGTAGCGTGGAAGCATTCATTAATGTTGCATGTATATTTTCTAACCCTGATCATCTATATGAATGTATGATGTTACTACGCGTGCTATTACCACGCGGTAGGTTACAACGCGGTCGTTACAACGACCGCGTTGTTACCACGCGTGGCTTTCCATCGCAAGTCGTTTCTACGATTTGCGCTAGACTTAGGAATAGTATAAATTACTATTCCTACTCCAGTTTGCGCAACAGCAGGGAATGTGTTGGATTTAAAATCCAACACATTCCCTGGTGTTGCACGCCATCTAGCGCAAGTCGTAGAAACGACTTGCAATGTAAAGCCACGCGTGGTAACAATGCGGTCGTTGTAACGACCGCGTTGTTACCTACCTGCGTGGTAACAGCAGCGTTGTAAACGCTGTTTCCCCATCTATATATTCATGATCTTTGATGTCAGCCTACCATACAACTTTACTTCTGTGCTAACAGACTTAAAGTTTACTATAGTTCATGACCCTCAAGGATAATTCCTTATAAAGTAAACATTAGAATAGAGTTCATAATCCTAAAGATGGAGATTGGTGAAAACAACAAATTGCGATAAATTCAGAATCCTATTAGATGACTCTTGTGAAACAAACAAATGCTATGAGGATTGTAATCTCTATGGATTACTCTTTGAGAATACGATTGAAAATCTACTGCTTGCAAGATACTGCACTGCCTCCTAGATGCCTTTCATCTACTTCACTTAAGGGCAGGTGAAAGTATTCCAACAACAAGTTCCAAGAAGCAGCAACTCTGTATCATGCGTGCCTGTCAAGAAGGTTGTGAAACATAAGGAATTTATATTCTATGCTTTCAAGATGGCCACCACCTTCAGTAAGTCTTGGGTGAGTCCTGTGGTTCCTTGGACATATCGCCCTTCGTGTTTTTATTAAGGTGTTTAATAAACACCTCCTCCTGAGACTTGAGGCTTCTGTTTGGACGGCGCCCACACTCGGTGTACCTATCCACCACCTTCCACCCCTAAAGACCTGAGGCTTGGACTAGCATGTCATGCGTGACCATAACACAAGGTAAGCATCTCCTGTGCTTACCCTTGCAGTGAGGGTGTTCCAGAACTTAGTTGTTGTGATAGAGAAATAGCTCCTGGCAACATTAGGTAATTCCGAATATGATGTTCCTCTTTTGGTGGTAGATATTTAGTTGAGGGCTGGGGTGAGGTGGTTGCATTTGTGTAGGTATGACATGTCTGAGAGTGACAGTATGGATTTTAGTGTGATCTTCAGATTGTCGAGCCCACTGGCATAGTCATGACATAACAGCAAGAGGGAATTAGGTAGAACATTTGTTTTACATTTGAAAGTCTACGGCCATTAAAGAAGGAACTTTTTGGCTGACTTCTAATTGGGCTAACTTGGAGGGAGCTGGCTCTGGAGGATGTACTGTATTCTAGCCACCTGCTAGAAACCTGAAAAGCAACCCTTATTAGGCACAGATGTCCTCAGCATTCGGTCGGTGGGAAAGGGTCATGTAAACAAGACTAGCCATCTAGTGATGTGCTACTCCTACTGCAAACAAACAATTATTTGGCAGATATTTCACTCTACTCTACTCTACTTGGTTATGGTTTGGTGGATCGACAGGAATACTGTAAACTGGCAGTCCTCCAGCCCCAAGAAAACCTGTTGTTCCCTCACCCCATTTAGAGGAGGGTTAATTACTGGGTTACCATCAGCAGAGCCTCTGCTGACAGTAACCCTGTGACATCCACCACAGGCTCGTTGAGTCATGGTCGTGGTTGCCACACCCTACTGAGAGTGGGGCATTCATCACTCATATTTCTTATGTTTGTCCGCAGTCTAGTGCAGGGAGGGGAGCTGTTGTGGCTTCCTTGACAGCACAATGCTTGTTGTCAGGCAGGTGGGGATCTCTAAACAGAGTGGACAGTCCTATGCCATGGAGCAGAGGCCATGTGCTTTGACCAGTGGCTAACCTGCGGAGTGCCCTCCAGGTTGCAAATGACCCTGTAAGCTATTTGCACATGCACCACACACTTGAGGACTGTATTCAAGAGTCTTGTTACAGGAGAATAGATTAATTTTACACAGGAGAGGCAATAGGTATGTACTTTTAGTAGGTATCAGTAGGTACATATATGTACCCAATAACCCTACTATCCATCTACTAACCAGTCTCCCCGTGACTAGTTAAGAGAGGCCACATCCATAAATTCCCCCAAAAGGAAGAGGTAGCTGTTGTACCCATAAGCAAGCAAAAGCCCAGAACTCTGCGTCAGAGCGCTAGATTGGCACCCTTGTTCCTGGGGCTTAGATACCCTGGGGTGCAAGAACAAGCATGATACCTTTAAGGATAAAGGGAAAGATTCCCAATGTTTGAAATACATGTAATCCTTTCTTTCTTTCACTCTTTGCAGTCTAAGTGAGATTCTTTTCCATGGAAAGGAGATTCCCAGATGATGGTTCCAAAGATTGTAGAGCCCTAGGGACTCAAGTTGCCCTTCACCAGAGACACCCAACAAGGCGGAAATCCATCTGGCATTGTTTGCATTCTTGTAGAATGGTCATGGCCAAACTGTCTGGTTTAAATTCCTCTCAGGGCAAGATCAAGATTGAGTTCTACATACTTGATGTCCTTCTGTATTAGCACCAAAGAGCTGAAAAAAATACTGACCTGAATGCTTTGCAGAGGAATTAACAGTGGTTATGATTAATCTAGTCATTTCCATTCCTCATCTTTTGCGTTCAGATCATGTATAGACATGGTCCACGCTTCCTTTGCCATAGGAACGCAAGCTGCACCTCACCATGATAGGCAAGAAGGCAATATTAGCATGTCTGGAGTCACTTGTGTTCCCTTGCAGAGGCGATATTGCATAGATGTTGTGGATGGATTGCTCTGAATGGATTGGGAACACAACTAATGTCTTATGGCTAATCCCTTCTATAATAACACAAACAAGCAGACACAAATGGAATAGAATGATTCCCTTCAGATTTCTAGTGGTCAAGACTGATTTATGAATTTGCAGCCACTATTTTGCAGTCTAAGCATATTTTTAGGTATATGTTTGTGCACAAGTGTTGTCTGAGATAAAACACGTGAACAAACGGAGCCCTTGCTGTCAAAACACAAACAAAATTATCTGTCTATCTATCTATCTATCTATCTATCTATCTATCTATCTATCTATCTATCTATCTCTGTCTGCCTGCCTGCCTGCTACATTTTGCCTCAGACCACAAACCTCATGCCTTTCAGAGGCTCAGCATTCTTATTCGCTGGTTGATGGGTGCAAAAGACCTCTTACTCTGCCCTGTCTGGTGGGGGGGGGGGGGTATTTGGATAGTTTAAATGTACCAGGGAACTCCCCGGAGGAGGACTGGCCTGGCAGGAAATCTCCCGAATGACCTAGAAGTCAGTCCTGCTGTAAGGGTGCTAGTAATGAGGCAGAGTCACTCGCATGTGCTTGGCGCTGCCCCAGCCCTATGAGGTTGTCAGACTGGAGGAACCAGCCAGTTAAACATTCTACAGATGTCTTATTAAAAAATCAATACAAGACTGATCAGAAACCCCAAAGCTAAATGGTAAGTGCACCCAGATCAAGCAAGTACTAGGGAGCCATGCTAATTGTTGAAGTTGCTAGGCAATTGCTGGTAACTTGATATGACATAATAACAACTTGTTTATTGCATAGTGCTTCTTAATACACTTCGGTTGCTTCTAAATAGTGCAAATAATAGGTGTTCGTGCCTTAAACGTGACTAATTCTGTTACTAGTCATTCAGATAGGGGCACCATCTTGTTGGAACATTTGGTAACATCCGTACCTGCCAAACAGGTAACACGATCACCTGTTTTCAAGTGCCTTCCACTTGTGCGTGCTCCAACATGTTATTCTGCTATCCCCGGTCTGCATCAGGACCAGGGGTGTTCAGAAGAAGCAGCTCTCCTATTACCTAGTTCCTACGGCTCAGATTAGATTGAGAGAAGGCTTTCCTGAAAAGCCGAACAGATCACCTTTACCAAGAAATCCCGAGATGCTCTTCGGCTTTCTGTCCTGCTGAGGATACCAGTACATTTCCTCCTGCTATGTTACTTTTTCAGGGCCCCCGAGTCTGAATAAAGCTCAACCAGCCTTTTCTTCTGAAAGGAAAGACTTCTGGTTCTGTTACAAAAAAGCTGTCCTGAGTGTACAAAGCGCTCAAAATTAAGCTATTTCCTGGCCCGGTGCCTGTTCGCTTCCATTGAACAAGCGATACAGATCCGAAGTATCGGTTCTCACAATGAATAGAGAGCAGTGTGCTCATGACCCACATTCTGAATTCCATGCTGACCACTCTCCCAGGAAACCAGTTATTTTCCTCTCACAATGAAAGGGCTGAGAAAGCACTACAGAAATATTATAGCAGAGGTGGAGTCACTCCTCTGAAGTTAAGGCACCTCATTTCATATGGGTTTCCATTTTTGAAACCTTAATAAATTTCAGCCCCCTTGATCAATTTACACCAAAATTGGGGGAAACGGTGTTCAAATGTCAGACGAAGAGTGTTATGAGGTGATACCATAACTAGTGACTTTTGCAAATAATAGGGAATAAATCCAAACATGTTGAGCAAAAGTACACTAAATAATATTGGCACAGCAGCTTTTACGCTTTATTTTACCTTTCTAGGTTTGATCAATTTTTGTCTAGCCCTGTTGGTGATATATGCAAAAATGTATGTGACCAGTGGACATGCGCAAAAAAAAAAAAAAAAACAGCCTGACCACCAGAAAGCATATGAATAATCCTATGCAAAAAAACAAAAGAATTTGCACGGGATGCATAGCCAGAAGCACATTGGGCACGTATCCCCTTGTCCCTCCCAATGCTTGTGAACAATGGGAGGAGAGAATAGAAGAAAGCAGCACAGCAAGAGCTGGTGCTGCAATGTTGCTTAAGTAGGCGGGGTTTCAATCTGCCTTCTTAAGGATATTTTTTTCCAACATGTCTTACAGACAAAGGGGAGTTCAAAGAATTGAAAAAACCTTTTGCACCCACCCTGCTGGCCTACCAAAAAACTCCCCTCTGGCGAAGAATCTTTTGTCCCCACCCTTTTTGCAATACAACCATAAGTGTGGGGAATTTCATTTTCTTCCTTCCAACATTACCTATGGGCTGAGGATGGACAGCATATTGTTTCAACCTCCTGCCTCGTCAAAGTGTGGGAGGGAAATATTTTATTTGCACTGGGGAAGCTAATTGCTGCCATGGTGTCTTCTCATCCTCTGTACCTTGCCCAACAGTAGGAGGCTTGAGTAAGTCCTCCGCCTCCACGCTACCTAAGGGCAAAGTGGAAGTACTCATCACTCACTGGTTGCACCTTTTGGACAAAGCAGGCTGGGAAAACAATCTCTTCAGCCTTGACTAATTCGAAGGATCTTGTGGCCTGGATAGTTATCAACTTTGCGAGATTAAAAATAAAAAAAAGCATTACTTATCTGTTCCCCCTAATACCAACTCCCCCGCGCAATAGGCAAAGTCCCTACAGTGAATTATTTAACCCCACCCTTTGGCAAGGAGTTGGTGCGTAAGCCTTATAATGCCCCTGTTAGAAATGGGGTTTCTGATTGGCAGATGCAAGCACTCTGTCCAAGCAGGAACCAAAATCCTAGTCAGGGTAAGTCACAGACACACCCTAAATTAATCTGTTCTGACCCCCTGATACCTTGGCACAGAGCAGGCAGGCTTAACTTAAGAGGCAATGTGTAAAGTATTTGTGCAACACTTCAAACAGAAAAACAATGAAACCACCACACAGAAAGATGCCACACCTAGTTAGAAAAATAGAGCTTAGTTTTAAGACTAAAACAAGACCAAAATGACAAAAACCCAACATGTAGGACCAGAGTTATGATTTTTTAAAGAATAAACTGAAATGTAGTGCTTAAAAGCATAAAGCGTCAACCGGGGCTATCTGGTCGCGCTAGACAGGGTAAAATCCAATCGTTCAGGCTGACTGCAATGAAGTACAGGTCTGATACAGTGCCAGGTAAGTCCAGATTAAGTTTTACCTGCTCAAGAATTGTGCCAAGACTCCTGTTTGTAGCGAAGCAGGTCGCCGGGAGCAAGGACTTCCTGGATGTGGCACAGGTGGTCCTCCCAGCTAGAACTGAAGACTCCAATGTCCTCTACATCGGAGGCATTGTAGTTCTCCAACACAGCCAGGGCCTGGTTGACCAACCTCTGGAAGGTGGCAGGGCGTTCTTTAACCTGAAGGGCATGACCCAGAACTGGAAGTGTCCTTCTGAGGTGGAGAACACAGACCTCCTTTTGGCCCCTTCAGTCAAGACAATCTGCGAGTACCCAGATGTTTAGTCAAACGTGATGAGGAACTTGGCAGGTCCTAGCCGATCTATGAGCTAATCAGATCTGGGGATGGGGTGCGCGTTGATCTTGGTGACCGCATTGAGCCCAGGGTAGTCCACACAGAGCCTAAGTTCAGGTGTGACACCTGGAGGGGCAGCCTTGGGGACCAACACCACTAGGCTGGACCAAGGGCTGTTGGAAGGCTCAATAACCCTGAACGCCAGCATCTTGGATACCTCCTCCTTAATGCTGGCTCTGATCTTGTCAGACAACCTTTAAATTGTGTTCTTCACAGGAGTGCTGTCCCCGGTATAAATATCATAGGTACGCCATGTAGTGAGTCCTGGGGTGAGTGAGAATAAGGAAGCAAACTGCCCTGCAACTGGCAGCAGTCTCTCTGTTGGTCAAGGGTCAGTTTGGGGAAGAGGCTGACACCCTCCACTGACCCATCCTGCTCCTGGGAAGAAAGGAGGTTGGGGAGATGTTCACTCTCCTCTTCCACCCCATCATCATTAATCTGGAGCATCATGGTAAGTGCAGATCTCTCAAAGTGGGGCATTAGGCGATTGGCATGGAGGACCCTTAAAGGGTTCCTGGGAGCCTTGAGATCCACCCAGTATGTGACATCTCTCTTGAGCTTCTTCACCTCATAATGCCTAGACCAGCAGTCTTGCAGGGCCTTGATCTCCATAGGCTCCATCACCCACACTTTGTGTCCAGGCTGAAACTTAACCAGAGTGCTATTCTGGTCATGCCACTGTTTCATGTCCTCCTGGGTGGCTTTCAGATTCTCCTGTGTGAGTTTCCAGAAGCACGCTGTCTGGCTACGAAGTGCCAGCATGTAGCTGGCCACACCCTGGGGGCTCTCCAGGGAGCTTTTCTCCCAGCCCTCCTTCACCAGACTGAGAGGTCCCCTCACAGGGTGCCCATTCAGAAGTTCAAAATGGCTGAAGCATGTAGCTGACCACATCCTGGGGGGCTCTCCCGGGAGCTTTCTCCCAGCCCTCCTTCACCAAACTGAGAGGTCCCCTCACAGGGTGCCCGTTCAGAAGTTCAAAAGGGCTGAAGCCAGCCCCCTTCTGCGGTACCTCCCTGCAGGCAAATAAAAGGCATGGCAGGAGGACATCCCACTTCCTCCTCATGGGCTCTGGCAGGCCCATAATCATGCCCTTCGGGGTCCTGTTGACCTTTCAACAAGCCCATTGATTTGTGAGTGGCAATGAGTGGAGAACTTGTAGGTTACCCCACACTCCTTCCACATGGACTTCATGTACCCTGACATGAAGTTGGTACCCCAGTCAGATACCACTTACTTGGGAAAACCCACACAGGTAAAGATCCCCATCAGTGCCCTGGCCAGTGGGGGCACAGTTGCAGTCCTTAGAGGGGTAGCGTTTGGGTATCGGGTGGCATTGCCCACCAAGACCAGAACAATCCTATTGCATATAGCTGTCTAGGGGTCCGGAGGCCCAATGATGAAGTCTTCCCCCCCTTCAAAAAGGAGTGCCAATGACAGGAAAAGTTTGCGGGGGAGCCTTTCCCATCCCCCCTGACTTGCCAATGGCCTGACAGGTAGGACCAGACCTGCAGAATGCATCTGAGGCCTTCCTCATTTGAGGCCAGTAAAAGTGGGTGACAAGCCTTTCAAAGGTCTTGTTCTGCCCCAAATGACCAGCCACGCGTACATCATGAGCCAGCCCCAGTAGGAAAGCCCTGTAGCCATTGGGAATCACCAACACAGGGATTGCACCAGGCTCAAGAGCTTTAGGCTTGCTATGCAGGAGACCATTCCCCCAGTATTTCAGGTGTTTACCAGAGTCGTCACCAGCTGCCTGGGCCTCAGCATGCTGCCATAGACCCACTAGAATAGGGCATTCCCTCTACACCTTGCAGAACTCCTCCCTGGTGGAATCCATGACTGCTGCCAGTTGGCCAGCTCAGGCAGGTTCCCGAGTTCGGCCACATCCTCTCCTGTAGATTCTGGGGCGTCCCTCTCAAGTTCGGCCTCCTCCTGGACCATGGGAGTCTCAGGAATGGGTTTCCTGCACCCCTTGCCCTTCCTCTTCTTGGCAGGCATCTGGGCCATTCTTCCAGGTCTTCCTGACTACCCTCTCGGGCTGCCATGGACCGTGTGGTCGGGCACACCCACACAAGCAACCCTAACATCTCCAAGTGTGACCTGAGCTTCATCTCCTTCCAGGCTGTATGCTCCAGGCCATTGGTAAGCAGATAATCCGCAGGCATAGCCAGACTCACAGCTACCTGCAAGGAACCTGAGCCCCCCCCCATTCAAGGGGAACCAGAGCCACTGGGTAGTGACTCTCACAGGTTGTCATCTTCAACAACTTGGTGGAACACATTAAGGACTACCTGCTCTGAGGTTACCAGATAACACATGACAATTGTCTTGCTGACTCCAGTGACTCTCAGATCCTCCACCCTCTGCCCATCGATGGTGACCCACTGCCCGAATTTCCTAGTATCACTAGGCATGTGAGTTCTCTGCACCATCTCTCTGTTACCCAGGGACACTATGGCAACCTCTACGCTGTCCCCCATACTATATGGCACAGTCTCCTCCCTAAGCACTACACTAGCCAATCCCAGTGACTTCCCACCGGTGGGGGGCTGTGCCGGCTTGGGACACTTGCCATCTCCCTTAAAATGCCCTTCCTGTTAACACTCAAAGCACTTAGGATGGTGCCTTCCCTGAAGACCTACTGTCAGGGAACCATCTCTTTTTCTTCTCAGTGGGGGATGGGAGTCCTGACTTGTGGAACTATTTTGGGACCCTTTAGTGAACTTCTTGCTTTTATTTTTGTGTCCCCCTCCTTCTTCTCATGAGGACCCTGCCCACCATTGTGATGATCCCCCAGCCCGATACCTTTGTGTGGACCCTGGTGCTGACCCAGTGGTCCTCCTCCTTAGCAAGCTCCCTGGGGGGGTCAGAGAGCTTACTGCCAATCAAGTGTTGGACCAGATCTGAAAAACAAAGATTGAACATGTGCTCTTTTGTAATCAAGTTATACAGTCCCTGGTAATCTTTCACTTCATTGCCCTTCACCCAACCATCTACTGCCTTGCAAAAAGAATCAACACAATCCACCCAGGTCTGTTAGGATAGCTTCTGACTGTCCCTTAAATTCTGCCTACAACTTTCTAGGGTCAAACCATATTTCCTGATAAGGGCTCTTTCATGGGGGGATACCTCATCCTGTCCTTCTTCTCCAGGGCCAGTAGAGTGTCCTTCCCATTGCTAGGTATGTGCCTCCACAGACTCGCTCCCAAATCCTCCTCCGGGATCCTGTGCATCAATAAGGCAATCTCATAAGTCTCAAAGCACTTATCAATATTGTCTCCCATGACAAAGTGAGGCACCATACCTTTAGGGCTTTCCTGGCCTTGAGGTCCAACTCCTTAAAGCTTCTCTCATGAGCCAAACACTTTAAAGCAATTCTCTCCTCCTTGGCCAACTTCTTCTGCTCTGCCCTGTTTCCATGGCCAGCCTATTTCCTCAAAGGCTCTCTCTTTTTCCAATGTCAAATTGGCCAGCTCCAACGTGAGCTTCCTCTCTTCCCACCTGTACGCCAGCTCCTCTGGGGACAGACCCCTGGAAGAAACACTGCTCTCTGCCTTGGGAGGGATTTCCAATCCTGGGAGTACGTTACCCCCCTCAACAGGGGGTAGTCCAGGACCTTCCTGTGGATCTTGCTCCAACTCCTCCTCATCAATCAACTCAGCTGTTGGGGTCTGGTGGGCCTCTGCCCATGCCCTCAAAGCATTTTGGAGCGCTGTCTTTTTAGTGCTCCTCTTAGGGGGCAGCCCGCTGTCCTGATAGAACTCCTTGAGCTGGGGCATGGTGTAGTTCTCCAGGTTGGGCAGCTCAAACTCCATCTCTGCAGGTAGTGGTCACAGACACGACAGCCAGGTAGAGTAAAAATTAATTTGGAGAAAGTAAAAAGGCCAGTCAGGGAGAATTGACTCGATTTGGTCTTAGGTATGGGATGGTAGTGACACCAAATTAATCAATCAGGTATTTGTGAAGCGCGCTACTCACCCGTGAGGGTCTCAAGGCGCTGGGGGAAAAAAGGGTGGGGGTTCGCGCAGCTCCTTATCAACCAAAGAGCCAGGTCTTGAGGCTCTTCCTGAATGCTTGCAGAGTGGGGGATCTTCTGATGCTGAGGGGGAGTTTGTTCCAGGTCTTGGCCGCGATGTAGGAGTAGGCTCTTTCTCCCGATCTGGCTCTGCGGATGCGTGGGGTTTCGGCCAGGGCGAGGTCGGTGGAGCAGAGACTTTTCTTGGGTGCGTAGAAGGAGACTCTTTCATTGAGGTATTGGGGTCCGGTGTTGTGGAGGGATTTGTAGGCGTGAGTGAGCAGCTTGAAGGTCACTCTCTTTTCAACGGGGAGCCAATGGAGGTCTCCTGGTGCTGGGTGATGTGGTCTTGTCGTTGGATGCCGAGGACGAGTCTGGCAGCAGTGTTCTGGATGGTCTGGAGTTTGTGGAGTAGGGATTTGTTGATCCCGGCGTAGAGGGCGTTTCCGTAGTCCAGTCTGTTGGTTATGAGTGCGTGGGTGACTGCCTTTCTGGATTCGGTGGGATCCATTTTAAGGCTTTGCGGAGGATGCAGAGGGTGTTGAAGCACGTAGAGGAGACGGCGTTGATCTGTTGGGTCATGGTGAGGGAGGCGTCGAGTATGATCCTGAGGGTGCGGGCATGGTCCGTGGGTGTGGGGGGGTTGCCGAGGGTGGTGCGCCACCAGGTGTTGTCCCATGCGGAGGGGGTAGATCTGAGGGCGAGGACTTCTGTATGGCACTGCACAAACACAAGTCCTATCTTCAATGCTGATCACCAATGTTAGAAATTGGGTCTCTGTTTGGCAGAGGTATGCACCCTGTCCAAGCAGGAACCACAATCCTAGTCAGGGTAAGTCACAAACACACCCTAAATTGACCTGTGCTCACCCTCTGGTAGCTTGGCACAGAAACTCAGGCTTAATGTCTGTTATTCAGCGCCAAGATACCCGTAGTGGTGAACGTGCGCTTTACAAATACACATGCTATGTTATGTTATGTTAATGTAAGAGGCAATGTGTAAAGTGCATTCCCTCTAGACAGCACTTAAAGGGAGCTTAGGTTTGACTTGATGGGCCATCCACATCCCAATGCGCCATCCTGGGCAGAATGAGAGGGAGGAGCTGGACGGACTCACACTTACACCTGAATAGGCTGTGTCCTTTCCCCACACAAAGGGCTGTATACCCCCAATCTAGTGAGTCTGGAGCCAGGGAAGGAAGCCAGGAACTCTGTGCACTTCAAATGCATCTCTTTGAAGTCTCCCCCCCTTTAAAGACCCAACTATGTACAAGTACTGGACCTCAGACACCACCACTTCAGTACACAAAAACACTCATTGCCATGATGGGAGGTGAAGCCAAAAAGTGGGAGATGTTTTTGTTTGCTAAATTTACACACTCTTGAGCAAGGAGAGGGGGGAACAAACACATCCGTCTCCCTGTTTGAAGGCAGTGGCAAAGATCCTTGAAACATGGCTAAGGACGGCCCTTGTTATCTCTGAATACCCTCGCACTCTTGGGCAGGTGTGCGGGGGTAAACAAAGACCTCCAGTCCTTGGGCAAGTTGAGGCTGCAAACAAAGACTGCTCGATCAAAGCAATAAATCCCCCTTGAGATGGAGAAGGCAGGGGAGCAAGCAAAAACATCTCCCACTTTTTGGCACCACCTCACATCATGGCAAGGAGTGTTTTCATCTCTCTCTTTGGCAAGTTAGCCCTCTCATACTTAGCTGGAAGAGTGGTCGACAAAACACTCTTGCCATTGTGCTAGGCGATGGACTAAAAGCCCTTATTACACCACTGGTTTGTACAAGTCTGGGGCCAGAGATAATTCCTCTCTTGTGCAGTGTTAGAACTGGCATCTTTTGGTGTGTTTCCCCTGTCTTTTTGCTTTCTGACCTCCTGGTTTTGACTCTGTTTTTGCTGGTTTAGTGTCTCTGCGCACTTTCTCACTGCTGTTCAGTGTTAAAGTGCAAGTGTTCCTGTTGTAAATTGTTATTATGGATTGGTGTTTCCATGATTGGCATATTTGATTTACTGGTAAGCCCATAGTAAAGTGCTCTGAGTGTGCCAGGGCCTGTAAATCAAATGCTACTAGTAGGTCTGCAGCACTGATTGTGCCACCCACATGAGTAGCCCTGAAAAGGTATCTCAGACCTGCCACTGCAGGGTCTGCACGCAGTTTGTAACTGCCATGTCGACCTGGCAAGGATACCCACTTGCCAGGCCCTAATCTTCCCTTTTCTTACATATAAGTTACCTCTAAGGTAGGCCCAAGGTACCCTTGTGGGCAAGGTGCTGTGTAGTTAAAGGTAGGACATGTACTGGTGTGTGTGGCAAGTCCTGATAATGAATTACGGTGCATTTTGTTTTTCACAATGGAAAGGCTATCTGTCCCATAGGATAGAATGGCAGTTTTAATTATAACATCTTATTAGCATAACTCCCCATTGGGACAAGATAGGGAAATGGAGTTTTGTATGCCTGGACTCAGAATGTAAAAATGCATCTTTTAGTAAACATGATTTTTATGTTCTGTGTTTGAAAATACTACTTTTAGAAAGTAGGCATTTTCTTGCTTAGCCATTCTGTGTGCCTCTGCTGGGTTTGTGGATTGACTGTCTGGCTTTGGAGTGACAGGGGCTGGAGATGTGCATTCTCTTCAGACAGCCACTGGGGGATCGAGGTGTGTCCTGACTTTCCTGGATGAGTCAGGGCTGGGCTGAATAGAGCTGGGCTGCATTTAGAGTAGTGGGAGGAGATCTCCTTGCACCTGAATGGGCCTGGTCTGCCTTGAACAATGCTGTCTCCACCTCCTGCTAGGAAGCTGGGCCAGAGAGGACAGAACTGGTTTGAACTAAGCACAGACACTCTCTGCCTTAGAGAACAAAGGAATTTTGAGTATAAATATGGGGGCCCAAACCCCAGAACTTTAGAACTCACTGGAATCAAGGAACCTGCCAAGAAGAAGAGCTGGAAGAACTGCCAGGAGGAGTACTGCCCCTTTGCTGTGTTGTTGCTTTGTTGGGTTGGCCTGCAGTTGCTGCTTCTGCTTTGGCAGTGAAAGGACTGGACTGAACTTTCTTTACTTGTGCTGAGTATCTCCAAGGGCTTGAAGTAGAGCTTGCCTCCTGTTCTGAAGTCTCAGGGACTGCAAAGACAACACCAACCTCTGGGTACCGCTTCTGGAACCGCTGTTTCAGTTGCCACAGAGAAGGAAAAAGCAACCGACTCCGTTGCCATCTCCGTGTCCTGAAGGCACTGCAGAAGGCACCACCGCATCTCGCACCGCAACCCTGGTCTCACCCAGGACGACGACCGATGCCGCCGCCACCACCACCGAGCCGCTGCTTGCACCGTGACCTGTGGGCACCGCACTCCGCACCGCCTTGCTTCACTTCGCCACCCTGGTGTCCCCTACGCCTCCTGCTGACTTCGACACCTGTGATCGCATCGTGGCTGGGGGCACCGCTCGTGAGTTTAACGATGCACCGCCTCATCCCACACAGCAGTCTGGGCCAACCGACGCCAGCTCCCGCTAACCGGCTCTGTCGCTTGCACTGCAACCTGCCAGCACCGCATTGAGCACCGCCTCGCACCGTAAGCCTTGGTCTCACCGACGCCGTCTGGACAATCGTCACCGAGCCGCTGCCTGCACCGCATCGTGATGGCAACGCAGCCTGCACCGCTTCCATTTTGCAACGCAACCGCAGTGGTTGCTCCGACCGGCTGGCACCAACGTGCCAGACGCAACGAGAAAGGTACTGTTCACGAGTCTGTCCACCCTTTAGCTGGCCCGTACTGACGCGGTCGGCTGGAACTGTTAGACTCTGTTGTTTTCAGCATCGCGGTAACCCCAGACGGAGCTACTGACTCGGAAGAACTGTGTTTTTAAGATATTTCTGCAATTTTAAGGATATTTTGCAAAGTATATATTTTTTTAAGCACTGTATGTTGGATTCTTATCGTTTTGCGCTTGTTTGGATATATAAATATATTGGATATTTTTCTAAACTGGTGTGGTGTCCTTTTGTAGTGTTTTCAATGTAATACTGTTGGCTATGTGCAAATGCTTTACACACTGCCTCTGAGATAAGCCTGACTGCTTGTGCCAAGCTACCAAGGGGGTGAGCAGGGGTTATTTTAGGAGTGTAACTTCCTTATCCTGACTAGAAGGAAGGGTCCCTACTTGGACAAAGGTGCAAACCATTGCCAACAAGAGACCCCCATTTCTAACAGGCAGGCAGAAGATGCTTAAGGGCCACAGGCACTAGGGCTACTGTCACCTGTCCCAAGCCTGCTTCAACTTCAAAACATAGCAGTGTCACAGGAACACCTGTTCGTCCGGGCAGAGAGGGCACCAACGAATACCATCACAACTATGATATATTAACTCACATTGAAACACAATTATCTACTATGCTAGAAGTTAAAGCACTTGTATTGCACTCACACACATACACTCTCTCTCTCTCTTTCATTTACTCTAGGCCTGGGTGGTGAACTGTGCTCCATTTGTTGAGTTTGCTGAGTTTTCCACACTCCACGGAGCACACGGAGTTCCAAAAAGGAGTTTTTTTTCCTCGCTCATGCTCACTATCATTAAGTTGGCCAGTTCTAGCGAAGAAAATCTAACGCTAGACCACCTCCCAGCAAGATTTCTCAATGTGGGCGGTCGCAGATGGTCACGACCGCTTGCGTTGAGAAACCTTCTGTTCGCGTTGAGGAAGCTCTCGCTCGAGTAGAACATCTACTCGAGCAGCAGAAGGAAGCAGCGCCCTCTTGTGCATCGCATGGTGCGGTTTCAGCTGATTTTCCAGCATGGGACAAACACCCAGCGCTAAAAATCAGCACGAACA
This sequence comes from Calotriton arnoldi, assembly GCA_963921515.1. Lineage (NCBI taxonomy): Eukaryota > Metazoa > Chordata > Amphibia > Caudata > Salamandridae > Calotriton > Calotriton arnoldi. The sequence goes on from CAWUFW010021027.1 coordinate 42,663, forward strand.
GCGCAACCTAACGCACTCCACCGCTTGTGGGACTCCACGTAGTGAGGTGGAGTTTTTTGGTCACTTTGCGGAGTTCCGCGTAGTAGAACTCCTCGAACGCCACCCAGGCCAAATTCACTCTGGTATGTATAAAACGAACACCAACATTTATATCTAAAATACCACATACCTACATTGATATAAAGGCATGCACCATGATTTGAACAGAATATCCTCCACATGGGCACGGATATAAAAACATACACTGGGGTGCACACAAACGCACACTATCTCTCTCTATCTCTCACTCTTGTCCATTCAAATATTAGAAACACCCCGGGACATATTTACGAGCCCCTATGCATTGCTCTTGCACCACGCATCATTTTGCAAGAGTGTCGCAAATTAAAAATGAGATTTATGAAGTCACGCAAGGCCACCTTAAGTGGCCCTTAGTGGCTTCATAAATCTCAAAATCTGCAAATCGATGTGTTGCATTACTCTGCGTCAGGGAGCCGTTTCCATGGGCTTCCAGGAAGGAATGCACCATATTGGATTAAATACAGTGCCTTGCTGCGCTGCATGACTTGGCCATAAATATGGCCCACCTCGTTTTCAGATATAAGGCACACTAGTAGACACACACCAATAGTCCCATACAAAATTGTCCACTCTGACAGGTGGAATAAGACAGACTAAAATTCAGACACATAATTAACCATACCATAGATATAAGGGCTCACACCAAATATGGCACAGAAAATCGTGCACATCATGGATATAAAAACACACACCAACACTCTCACACACACTCTTGTCCACTCAGATGTGCTGTAAAGCCATACACATCGTTTACAGATATACAGCACACCAAAATACACAATCAATACAGTCACATTGTAGCAAGTAATAAGCATTGGCAAAGCCAATAGGTCTTACCTACAAGAGCTTATGGCTTTGTCCATTTTTTTTTAGCCGTGTTGTACAGCAGCGCGGCTGTACAATGTGGCTAAAAAGAAATTGACAAAGCCAATAACTCTCGTAGGGGATATCTACTGGCTTTGCCAATGCTTATTTCACTTAGTCTGCGTCACTCTCTGCACACTAGCAACAAAAGACACAGTTTAAGCAAATATGACTTTCCTGGTAGTCGACCATGATCACATGCTTTTTGAGTAGCACAGCCTAACAATGCCTGAGACGTTAGCTGGACAGGCTACATTTTTACTTAATGCCCATTCTGAAGAAGGGTGATAAGAGCCATGGATTACACCGTTCAGCAGAGAACATGAATGAATATGCATTTCTTTTTCAGTGTAAGGCCTTCTACTACTTATTGATTGGTTATGTTATTCATATTAAACCTAGTTTTTCATTATATTTTTTATGAAGGAACAATGTTGTTACTTTACATTTTAATATGATCTCCATTATGAGAAGTTTGAATAGCATCATTGGTAACTAGTCACCAGACGTCTGAGAACCTGCATTTTTCATGCTGGTAGATTTACAAATGTTATCATTAAACTTGTAATCAGGTAAAAATATTATGCATACTAACGCATCACTATGCCGTAGCTAGCGCTTGCTGCGTCATAGTGTTGTTTTTTTAATTACTAGTGGGGCAGGAAAGGTGGGACATGCGGCAAGATGGTGGGAGGGAGGAGCGGGGGGGGGGGCAACCCAGACCAAAAGGAAAAAAGGAAAAAGTGAAACTTTGCAACCAGTGTGGCCGAGACATAGCTCTTTTTTTCTGATTTGCGGGGCAGGAGGCAACAAGAAGAGAGGCAAGTGGAGCAGGAGGGAGCACAGATAGAGAAGGGGGTGGGTGGCACAGAGACAGAGGGAAGTTGTGCGGGAGGGGCATGGAGCAAGCAGACAAATACATGCACTTATATGGACTGCTTCATTAAAAAGAAAAAAGCACCTCCTACAAAAAAAGCAGTGGAAGGGCACAAGTACTTTGACCATGCTCCAGGGGAGGGGCAAACACAAGAAGAGTAGTGAAACCAGAATGGACCAGCAAACCAAAAACAAGAAAATGAGAGTGACAGTGAAGCAGTAGCCGCTGCTGTGGGGGCAGAGTGGCAGGGCGGGGAGTGGACGGGACAGACGAAAACGTAAAAAAAAGAGAGGGAAAAAAAATGCACCCGAAGCAGGCCCGCCGCTCTTCTGCTCCGAATCCGACTCCTCGCTGCAGCACTAGCTCCCCTGTAGCAAATCCTGATGCTGCTTTCATGTTTGAAAGCAGCGTCAGGATTGGCCTGAGCACTGTGAGTTTGTGCTTCCAGAGAGACTAGGAGCCTGTGCTTTGCTGTCTCCAACTCAGCTGGGTTGGAGACATCTTGAGTGCGCATGTCGTTTTGACCAGCATGAGACGGCCGGCCAAACCGACATGTGCACTGATAGCAGTGCCCACCACTCCCCTCTATGACTGCCCCAATTATGTCCCCGCATCAAGACTAGAACTTGAAAAAGAAAACGATAATACACCCGTATTATTATCGTTTATTTTTCAACTGGCTTGGAGACATCTTGGTGCGCATGTCGTTTTTACCAGCATGAAATGGCCGGCCAAACCGACTTGTGCAATGATAGCAGTGCCCACCACTCCCTCTATGACTGCCCCAATTATGTCGCCGCATCAAGACTAGAACTTGAAAAAGAAAACGATAATAAACCTGTATTATTATTGTTTATTTTTCAAGTTTTGAGTCGGGCGGGGGGGGTAACGCTCCTACGCCATCGCGGAGGAGCTGCCACTGCAGTGAAGCCAACCAATGTTAAGGAATGGGTGGGTTCTAAGTCCACTCTAAGCTTTCAAAATGTCTCACAAGCAACAGCGCATGCACTGTCTCAGGCAAGACCTAAAAACAGACAAAGAAATAAAAAGACATATCCACTCCCAAACATTTTGTGTTCAAATTTATTTGCAGTATTTAAATCACGTCTATCAGCGAAATAATATTACATAGCAATTAAAGGGGCATATGTACAAGCCCCTATCGCCATGGGAACGTCACTTTTTGTGACGTTTCCGTGGTGATAGGGGCTTTGCCTTATTTACAAGGCTGCGTTAAGCCACTTAGGGGCAAATTCACAAGGAGCTATCGCCGAATTAACGGCACTTTATCGCAGCCAAAGTCGTGATAAATTTACCCCCCATTCACAAGCCGGTGTTAACAGCCCACTGCACCAGTTTACCCGTGATAGCAGCCGCAAAAACATCGCCACAGAGGACCCTCGCAAATATCGCTAATGAGATGCAGAGTAGGCGTTCCCGTGACTAAAGCCGAGACAACAGCACACCTCAACATTCACAACGACCAGCCACATCCGCGATAAAAACACAAAACAGGCGATAAGGCGCGTTAGCACAAGGAAATCTACACCAGCTCTGACCTGGTGTAAAGTCGGACGGCAGCCAGCACCACAAAAGGGAGCACAGCCCAGGGCCAAATCCGAAGGGCAACAGATGCCATGGAGCCACACATCATGCGGCGGGGACACCCAAGAGGGCCACAACACCCACCGCCACCACCCCAGGACCACCCCTCCCTGGCACCCCCCCCGACCAAAGACATGCCACATCAGCCATACCTAAACATGTACAAAATATTCCGCCTGATGCCGCACAATCACAACTGGTGACATGGAGTGGACGGGACAGACGAAAACAAAAAAAAAGAGAGGGAAAAAAAATGCACCCGAAGCAGGCCCGCCGCTCTTCTGCTCCGAATCCGACTCCTCGCTGCAGCACTAGCTCCCCTGTAGCAAATCCTGATGCTGCTTTCATGTTTGAAAGCAGCGTCAGGATTGGCCTGAGCACTGTGAGTTTGTGCTTCCAGAGAGACTAGGAGCCTGTGCTTTGCTGTCTCCAACTCAGCTGGGTTGGAGACATCTTGGTGCGCATGTCGTTTTGACCAGCATGAGACGGCCGGCCAAACCGACATGTGCACTGATAGCAGTGCCCACCACTCCCCTCTATGACTGCCCCAATTATGTCCCCGCATCAAGACTAGAACTTGAAAAAGAAAACGATAATACACACGTATTATTATCGTTTATTTTTCAACTGGCTTGGAGACATCTTGGTGCGCATGTCGTTTTTACCAGCATGAAATGGCCGGCCAAACCGACTTGTGCAATGATAGCAGTGCCCACCACTCCCCTCTATGACTGCCCCAATTATGTCCCCGCATCAAGACTAGAACTTGAAAAAGAAAACGATAATAAACCTGTATTATTATTGTTTATTTTTCAAGTTTTGAGTCGGGCGGGGGGGGTAACGCTCCTACGCCATCGCGGAGGAGCTGCCACTGCAGTGAAGCCAACCAATGTTAAGGAATGGGTGGGTTCTAAGTCCACTCTAAGCTTTCAAAATGTCTCACAAGCAACAGCGCATGCACTGTCTCAGGCAAGACCTAAAAACAGACAAAGAAATAAAAGACATATCCACTCCCAAACATTTTGTGTTCAAATTTATTTGCAGTATTTAAATCACGTCTATCAGCGAAATAATATTACATAGCAATTAAAGGGGCATATGTACAAGCCCCTATCGCCATGGGAACGTCACTTTTTGTGACGTTTCCGTGGTGATAGGGGCTTTGCCTTATTTACAAGGCTGCGTTAAGCCACTTAGGGGCAAATTCACAAGGAGCTATCGCCGAATTAACGGCACTTTATCGCAGCCAAAGTCGTGATAAATTTACCCCCCCATTCACAAGCCGGTGTTAACAGCCCACTGCACCAGTTTACCCGTGATAGCAGCCGCAAAAAACATCGCCACAGAGGACCCTCGCAAATATCGCTAATGAGATGCAGAGTAGGCGTTCCCGTGACTAAAGCCGAGACAACAGCACACCTCAACATTCACAACGACCAGCCACATCCGCGATAAAAACACAAAACAGGCGATAAGGCGCGTTAGCACAAGGAAATCTACACCAGCTCTGACCTGGTGTAAAGTCGGACGGCAGCCAGCACCACAAAAGGGAGCACAGCCCAGGGCCAAATCCGAAGGGCAACAGATGCCATGGAGCCACACATCATGCGGCGGGGACACCCAAGAGGGCCACAACACCCACCGCCACCACCCCAGGACCACCCCTCCCTGGCACCCCCCCCGACCAAAGACATGCCACATCAGCCATACCTAAACATGTACAAAATATTCCGCCTGATGCCGCACAATCACAACTGGTGACATGGATGTGTGGTCACAGAAATGACCAGCACACATTCACTTTCGAAGCAACAAATGAAACTCTATTAAAATGAACAACGAAATGAAATGAAGACACATGGCCGCTCCCCTCCGGACAATACATAGGTCACAGCCTGTAAGACAAAAAACATGATGAGAAGGTGTGTCATGTGCACATCAGAGGACTGAGAATGAGCGAAGGAGAGAGAGAGGAAGAGAGGGAGATAGAGAGAGAGAAGAGGAGAGAGAGAGAAGAGGAGAGAGAGAGGAAGAGAGGGAGAGAGAGAGAGAGAAGAGGAGAGAGAGAGGAAGAGAGGGAGAGAGAGAGAGAGAAGAGGAGAGAGAGAGGAAGAGAGAGGGAGAGAGAGAGAGGAAGGGAGGGAGAGAGAGAGAGAGAAGAGGAGAGAGAGAGGAAGAGAGGGAGAGAGAGAGAGAGAGAGAGAGAAGAGGAGAGAGACAGGAAGAGAGAGGGAGAGAGAGAGAGAGAGAGGGAGAGAGAGAGAGAGTGCCGCCCCTGCGCACCCAGGCCACACTGCTCACCTGCTGCCACCGGTGTGTCTCCAACCACGTGCCGGTATGTAGGGCAGTTCACCAGGTCACACATCTCATTCAGAGCCGTCAGCTGAAACAGAGCCCAGATACATGACTGGCACAGTACACACACTTGCACAAGACAACATCGCCTGCCTACCCATGCACGCAGAGGCCCCCCAACCCCTCCTGCCGCCCATCGGAGCATGCCCGCCCATGCACACCCAGGCCTCAATGCTCACCTTCCGCCACCGGCGCGTAGACAGGAGGTCCCACCACGTGCTGCTGCAAGCCACAAGCCCGGGGCCCGCGGACATGGCACCCTCCACATCATGCAGCCGTGCTCCACGGGCCACCAGGTCTCACGTTTGGTGCTGGGTCTTGATTACTCCATGGCAGAGGACATACCAGTGCACCCGGCATCATCGCAGGCTGCACACCCGCTCAGCCCAATGGGTGCCACCAACTCTGGCATCCCGGAAGCGACGCCACGGGGCGGTAGGCCCGCGCTGCCCGCTGGCTCTGGCCTACACTGCGGTCCAGCAGGGCACACAAAACCTGAGCTGTCCGGACCGCCAGGACGGGGCATCATCGCAGGCTGCACACCCGCTCAGCAGCTCAAGGTGCCACTAACTCAGTGCACCCAAAGTCACCGTCCCGTGGCGTTAGTGGCATCCTGTACCGTCCGCAAGGCCTCGGATGCCACTAACCCTGTGCAACCCCAGTCTGCGCCACGTGGTGGTAGGCCTGTGCCGTACTCCAGGCCTCGGATGCCACTAACCCTGTGCAACCCCAGTCTGCACCACGTGGTGGTAGGCCCGTGCCGTACTCCAGGCCTCGGATGCCACTAACCCTGTGCGCAGCAACTCATGGGCTCTATATGAGTGCGAACCGTGGGGCGTCCGTCATCCAGTCACCACCGGAAGAGGGGAATGTGACGTCATCGGCCCCTTATGTTGGCGGAGTCACATGGCCTGTGACGCCTGTGCCGGATGGGTGTGGTGTGTGTGAAAACCTGCCCTCAGGGAGTGGCCGTGACATGCTGACAACTAGACCAGTGACCCGCACACCACCAGCGAGTACGGCTGCGACGGGTAGCAATGAGGGCCCCCCCCTCGGGGCGTTAGCGTAGTGGCCTGGCCTGCCGTACGCCGGACCTGCGCAGGGCCTGCAACAATGACTCGTGGGCTCTGGGCGTGGTCCAGTCCATGTCCGGACAAGGAAGTGACTGATGCGTGTGTCCCTGCTGCAGTGTTCAAGGAACTCGCTACACAAGATGCAATGTCGCACCCCCTTACTGGCATCCCACAGGATGAACATCATTGACGCAAGGGAAGGCACTGTCCCCACATTCATCCACACATCCACACAGGAATGACGTAAGACATCACACAGCAGTGCGTCACTGGATGTTTATTTGCACATCCAGTGCAGTCATGCAGCTGGAGCGGTACAGGGCAATGCAGAGCACACCACACAATATGGGCCCGTGGAGGGCCAGCCAGTGTCCATCCCGGGATGACCTGTACTGCGGAAGAGGAAGGGTACAGTCCGCAGTCTGTCCGCCGTGTCATTGGTCATCAAACAGCATGTGGCAGTCCATGTCGCTGTCCAAGGTGAGTGCCTCGGAGTGTATCGGGGTCAGTGTTAGGTCTTGAGGCCATGTGCGGCACCAAGCAGAAATAGGCAAGGTGGCGGTAATGGATGCTAGTGCCTGGTCCTCCTGACCACAGTCCCATCCACGTCCTCGTCCCCGGGTGTGTGCCCTGCCCCACCTGTGGGTGTTGCAGTGCCGGCTGCGGCACTGTGTGCCACTGACTCATCAGGGGCCGGAGGAGGATTGTCGGCCGCACTGTGTGGCAGTGACACATCAGGTGCCGGAGTGGATACGCCTGCCGCACTGGGAGGCACTGACACACCAGGGGGCGGAGATGTGGATGGTGTGGGGGCAGCAGCATTCATCATCGCCACGCCTTGTGGCAGCAATGCCATGACGAGGACATGCAGGCCACGGTAGATCCCAGCTACATTACGCTGATGTGCAGCGGAGGCTGCCATCCTTTCCGCCTCCATCCGCACCATGTCCTCCATGAGCCTTCGCATGTGTGCCAGCTCAAGGCTGGCATCGCTGGGGCCACTGTGAGCGGACAGGTATTCTTCCCTCCGCGTCATGACTCCAGAGATGTCAGTCAGGGCTCGCTGGAGACCATGGGGCGGACATAGACACCCAAGGATGGCGTCCAGTTTGTTAGCCATGAGCTCGAACCCCACCCGGACCTGCTCGGCCGTCTCCCTCTGGCCCTCCAGCACACGGCGTTGGAAGGCCATTTGTTGTTTCTGGGGGTCTTGGGAGGGTGCCGGGGCTGTGGGTGCCTCCTGCTGGGTGGTTTGGGTGGTGGGTGGGGTCTCATGGATGTAGCTGGGCTGCCCTGATCCTGGAGGTGAGTTGCGGAGGTGGTCAATGAGGTCTTGGATGGTTTGGATGTCGATGCTGGTGTTGTCCTCCTCCTCGTCATCAGTGAAGAGTGGCTGTGACTGCTCTGCAGGAGGTGTTGAAGATGCCCCTGCGATGTGAAGGGGAGATGGTGTATTACAATGTGTCCGCATGTATGTAGCCGCATGGTACAGGTTGACATTCAGACAGCATGGCATTGTACATTGTGACAGTCTGTGGGTCTGGGCGAGGACCCAGAGTGATTGTGGGTGTGCACTGTGCCCTGCTTGCTTGTGCATGTGTGCCATTGTGGCCATCTCCCCGTCCCTCCAGTACCTGGTGGTCACTCACCCTGTTGCGGTTGTGTTGTGTCCTGTCGAGCAGTGTCCGGTCCCCCGACTCCGGCCACAGTCTCCACACTGATGACTGTCGACACCAGCTCCTCCATGTCATCCAGCTCCAGCTGTGGCGCTGGGCCCCCACCTCCGGTCTGCGTTGCTGCCTTCAGGTTGGCGGAGAGTTTATCCTTGGTCTTCCGCTTGATGTCATTCCATCACCTCTTGACCTCGTCCATTGTCTGCTTGTGCTCTCCGACGGCATTCACCTTGTCGACGATGTCCCGCCATATTCCATTTTTGGTGCCCAATGACACGTTGGAGGTGACGAAGAGTTGTTGATGGTGTTCCATCACCTCCGTGACTATGATCCTGTTCGCCTGCGGACTGAACTTGGTCTTCCTGGTCTTCTTGTCCTTGCCCTTCCCTGTCCCCGAGGTCCCAGGCTGGTCGTCCGGGGTGCTTGTGGGGTTGCGCTCGTCCTCTGCGCCTGCTCCGGCTGCCTCCATGGTGCTTGTGTGTTGGTCAGTTTGTGTGTGGGTTTTTTTTCCTGCTTTTATGGAGGTTTCTGACGCCTGCCAGGTGTGTGTTGCAGGCCTGGCGCTGCTTGTCGCTGGTTTCCTCATCGCGCTTTGGCCCATCGCGTGTTTTTTGGTGTTGTGGTTTGTGTTTTTATCTCCATCGTGGTGGTTGTATTGCGGACTTTGGCCGCGGTTTCAGCAGGCTATCGCATGGTACCGCCTTGTTGTGAATTCCACGTTGACACGGGGTTATTTTCCCGTGATGGGCTGCGTTATTGAAAGTTGCGTTACGCTACTCTTGCGGTAGTTATCACACGTTCTTGTGAATATACCCCTTAATGTGGCTTAACGCAGCCTTGTAAATAAGTCACCCTTTCACGCTATGCTTAGCGGGAAAGGGGTGGGCAGTGGGTGTTGTGGTGGGCGTTCCACCGCAACACCCATTGATTTTGACGCTGCCCCCTATTTACAAGGGCAGCATAACTAGGAGGCAGTGCCAAAATTAAGACCAGGGAAAACCCGGACTTAAGTTGGCGAAACAAGGAGAAATGCTTTATTTCTCCTTATTTTTGCTTTTTCTGTGTGCTGCCTTGTGCAGCACACATGGAAAAAGCAAAATGCCTTGGTTTGTTTATGTGCAGGAAGGTCCCCCTTCCTGCACATAAACAATCTTTAAAAACAAATTAAATTTTGTGACTTCCATGTGTGCTGCATTAAGCAGCACACATAGAAGTGACAAAATGCCATTTAAAGATTGTTTATGTGCAGGAAGGGACACCTTCCTACACATAAACAATCTTCACTTGGACGCAGACACCCTTGCACTATGGTGCAAGGGTGCCTGTGTTGGCGCTACACTGCTAAGTGTAGCGCCAGCGCAGGGGGAAACGCAAGGCTGGACCATATCCTTGTAATTATGGTGCAGCCTTGCGTTTCTGAAGTGGCGGAGTGAACATTAAGCCATGACGGCTTACGCCTCACTCCGCCACTTCCTTGTACATATGCCCCCAAGTGTCCAGATTGTGACTAAGAAAGAAAAGACAGCCCACTACGAAATCCAAGAGGTAAGTCGTTATTCATCAGAGCCTTCCAGCAGCGCCTGAAACTAACTGATCAGACAATCCACCAGGGATTCAAACACAATTCTCAGACCCCCATGGGCACACAACACACATCAGGAACTAAAACATGCTACTCGTGTTCAATCTACAAGTATAACACGGTAGGTTGCACACAAACATTGCACTGACTAGCACTTTTAGCTACGTACTGCGTCATGGATGCGTGGTAAAGTGCTAATTTGCAAACTCAGCAGTAAAAACCCAAATCTAGTTGCCATGGTAGCAGAAGTGGTTTTGTGGACGAGTTGGTGATGTCATCCGCTGGCACGACTCGTGTGTTTGGGACAGACAGCTGGCCTTCAAGGGAAGTTTGTTCCTTAAACAGCTGTACACAGCCCTACTAGGGCAGATTAAAACCCACAGTGGCAGTTCTCTTTCTGCTGAGTCTGAAACCTGTGGGATCAGCTGACCTTTCTATGAATAAAGTTGACTTCCGCTCGCTGTGCCGTCTGTCCCGCAGTGTCGGGGGTCCGGCTAATAGCCTCCTGTCTGAAACGGACTCTAAAACTTTGAGCCGGCAGGATGTTATTTTGTGTTATGCTGTGTGGTACGTTACTACATTTTGTATTTCTTATGTGGCTGCATGTCACAAATGCCCTCCTGGCTGATTAAATTATTAACTGTCCGATGGTGTGCGGATGACTTTCAATTTGTGTTTTGTTTCTTTAGTCAGAAAGACTCGAGCCTTGTAGTTTCACGTTTCCAAATATAAGAATGGGCTCACAGGTCAAGTATGCTTAGTGTGTTGTTGAAAAACAAACTCTAGCGCAAAGTGACAAGCGTTAAAGAGAACTAATTAGGTGGGAGGTAGTGTTTGACTGCTCACCTGACAGGCGGGTGCTTTTACAATCATCTGATTGGAGGTACGGCCCCAAAACGGGGAGCAGCTCGGTTAGACCGGAGCTCTCCAGTTTCCCAGCAGGAGTAGCTGACTGTTGTGAAGCCCCGCTGACAAGTAAAGAGTTAAAAGGGACTGAAGACTCTTTATTGACGCTCAGCCAAGCACAGTGCTCCTCGCCGGGCAGCCCACAGCAGCTGCTCGGGAATGCTGGCTCAGGTTGGAACAACAATGGCGACCAGAGCCCTGGAGTCCATGATGCCTTCAACCCAATGGAGACATGGCGCACGCATGCTCTTCCTTTACAAACAAACAAACAAGACAGCAAAGGAATGCATTACCACGGAGAGGAAAATAACAGTACATAAGATAAACACAATGGTTCCATAGGAAGGAGTAACAATGGCAGAACACCCACAAGATGAACATCACCCATATAATTACATTACAAAATCTTCCAGCCGGGCGGAGTACTTCTGCGCTTCCTTCATTCCTAACATGGGCAAGGGATGGGTACACTTCTACTCTGTTGGACTGGACTTGGGAATTGCTTACAGCATCCAAGCCAGCGAGACCCCTGGATTCATCACCACCATAGGGGAATCACCCTACATGCTCACCGCCACGGCTAGATGTCACAGTTCCACATGCCCCAAGCATGTTCCTATCCATCATGAACATGGGCCCACTACATTGGTCTTCACCGTCCATGGACGAGGGGCACCAACCCCCCACCTAATACATTGCTACTCTTCTTCTGCTCCATTTCTGACCATTGTCCAGGACCAAATAATCGCTCCTCTCCTCTTTCACCCTTTCGGACCGTCTGTACTTTGAAAGATCCCTGACAACCTTTCCAGCTCCTCCTTGACCCAGCCTCCCACTGCTGACTAACTTTTCATAGGAGCATCTAGATAGGGCTCACTTGCTTTACAACATCTCTCAACCAAGCAGGGACCAGTCTAGTACCAGCATCACTCCTACAAATGGCCCAATAAAGGAGCCCAGAGGTCCTCTTGATAAGCCACTATAGTAGCTAAGACTGACCTCCCCACATCAATCCTGCTTTTCACAGTCAATTGTATGGCCTGTTTAAACAGCCTGTTATCCGTCCCCACCACAACATTTGCTTGAGGGTTGTAAAGATCGTGCAACTTTGTTTGACACAACAAGCCTGCAGACAGACCCTCACCCCCAGAGACACTAATTGGGTGCCTTTGTCAGTAACAATATAATTGGAGAGAACCACCTTTTAAACATCTCTCACAGTGGTGACTGGCTTGTACTGAGGGTGAGGGGGCACAAAAAATCAAAAAATAAACGCACCTTCTTTTCTTCACAGCACGACGTCCTCCTCTCTCAAGGGTCTTCAGAAACCTCCTGATGCAGAAAACTGCACTACCCAATCCTGGTGCTGCTTTCAGAGCATGAAAGCAGCGTCAGGATTGGATAGAGCAAACTCTTCTAGCGCTCCTAAGAGCCCTGTAGGCCTGCACTTTCTCTAACCTAGCTAGAGATTTTCAAAATGCGCATGTCTGGCTGGCCATCCCAAGACGGCCGGTCAAAAAGACATGCACATATTAAAGTGCACAGCTCCCTGCTGCTGCCACTCCACAGCTCTGGCCCCGCCCTGTCCTGACACTTAGTTCAGGATGGGTTGCTGAAAATTAAAACGGTAATAAATAAACTTTATTACCGTTTAATTTTTCAACTCTGGGGCTTGTGGGATGACACTCCTCCCCTCAAATGGAGGAGCCGCCCCTGCTCTCTCAACCCACAAATCTCGCTTTTAGTAGTTATTTCTCTCAAAACGTTGACCTCCAACTACTTAGTATGCACATCAATGAGAACAACAGCAAAAGCTAGATGGCCGGTAATACATCTAAACCAGGATTCTCCAAAGGGTAGCTCGTGAGCTACTGATAGCTTTCCAGGTAGCTGTGAGTAGCTCTCCTGTGAGCTGGCCAGCCAATTAAACAAGAAGCTTTTGTTTAGTTAAATTAATATATGGATACCAACATTAAAAAATGTGTATCAGAGATGAAAATATGTGTATTTTCAGAACCCATAATTTCCAAAAAATTTAAAGCTGATATTTGAATGATACATAATGTAGCATTGAGAGACGTTTTACTAATATTATTGACTTGGTATTTATTACCTTGGTGCCCGTGGCATTGCCGTTGTGGTTGTTTTGTATTACCCTTGTAGAGGCATTCCAAATTCAGAAAACCTTTTTTAAATTACTGCTGGCAATCCTGCACTGAAGTGATCATGGCTGGTAATCTTGCATAGGGTGGCCACTGGTGCAATCTTGCCTGATTTGTACAACACAAATAATATAAATAGCTTGGCATTATTTTCATTGAAAATAAGTAACTCTTATTAATGAAAAGGCTGGAGATCCCTCTAAACGGACCAATACAATCTAAATGAATCCTCGATAAACCAACTGAGTCCTCCTGGCAAGTTTTAATCTCTTCTCTTCTCTCCCTCTTTGCAGGTTTTACAGTTTTCAACAACTTGGTGACTTGTTCACCCAAGCCTGGCCACCAAAACTTGGACTTCACCCTCTGTCTGGTCATGGTTTGGCTTAGGTGTCCCACATTGGGTAATAAAACAAGCTTGGGAGGCACAAACCTATCCCCTTCCGTGGCACATCACAATTACTTACAGACATCTCATCAAGAACCTTGAGGAAGGGGCACAATTTGTGCAGAAACCTCTCACCCTTTTGCTGATCTTACCTATTACCTGAACAACTTTACCTAAAGTGGAATTTTCCCAGAGTGCCTCTGGATACTTTTGTACTGCCACTTCATAACTTTCTAGCACTTTGCCTACACATGCAACCACTTCGTCAATTTCAACTGTCTTGTCTGATTCATGCTGTATCAGCAGCCTCGATAGGCAATCAGCAACACTATTTGAATCTTGTAGTCGTGCTGCCAAACGTGCTAATTTGCTGAGCCATTCACAGCACCAACAGGCCGTAACACTCTAATAAGCAGCTTATCGTCTGTTCTAATGACCACATTCACTCCCCAAATATAGGTACAGAAATGCTTTTCTCCTCAAGCTGCTGCCAGAATTTCTCGCTCTATAACTGATATTTCTCTGAGTCTGATAATGAGGGAAAAGCAAAGGCAATATTCTGTCACCACCTCGTGGGTACTGCAACCACACTCCTCTGACCCCTTTTGCACTAGCTTCAACTGTCAGTATAGTGAGTTTCGATATATCAAAGGGCGTGAGTAGATGTTCTTTAGCTAATTTATTCTGAATAGACCCAAAAGCTTGCTGTTGGGACAGTCCATTCAAATGGTACCCCATTTTTTAAGAGTAAATGTAGTTCCATGGCCTGTCTGAAAGTTTCTGACAAATTTAGAGTGACAGTCGATTATGCCCATGAATGACCGTAACTGATTTTTGTCGCTCAGTATGGACTCAAGCCTCTTGACTTCTACTAAGTTAGCTTTTGCTTTTATTCCCTTAGCCAAAACGATGTACCCAAGTACTCAACTTAGACCATAAACATGCATTTGTCTCAATGGAGAGACATGCCTGCCTCAGAGTTAAATCCTGTTCCTCCACAGAGTGCCAAGACACCAGGATGTCGTCATGGAGATAGATGACCATCTGAAGATTAACAAAAGTTTCTGACATCATACACTGAAAGACACTGGCAGCAGAAGAACTGCCAAAAAGAAGTCAAGTGAACTGGAAAGCTCCCTCTGTGGTGATGAAAGTGGTGAGTGGCTTGGGATTTTTGTGAAGCTTTATTTGACGGTTGGCACTCCTCAAGTTGGAGAAATGCCTAGCATCCTACAAAAGCTACAACATCTCGCTGGTGATTGATAGGAGTAAAATGTTCATTTGGATATTCTGATTAAGGGAATATAGCTCAACATAGAAGTGCAAGCCCCCATCCCAAGTCTTTGTGATGACTACTGTGGACAGCCACCTGGAAGCCTCTACCAGCTCAATGATTCTTTCAGTAACCATTTCTCTAAACCTAACAATCAGTGGTACATGCACAGGTTTGTGTTTGACCTCTTTTGTACTGCATCTCAGATGGATCCTGGGTACATATACCATTGCTCTGCCCAACTTAGAGTGAAAAACTGACCTTAGTACAATTCAAAATCTTCCTAAGGTTGGTATCTTTCACCACCATCACCTGGTCGGATGCTCTGGAATTAATTATGGGCTGTAGGTCACACTACTGGGCCCACCCCAAACTGGAGAGCCCAACCTTGGCAACATAACCTTCTCCTGAAACTGGTGTACCTCAGAACGGTATGCTTACCACACAAACCCATCACCCCTATGCTGCTACCCTGATAACCTTTTGGGTATATGACCTTGGGCTCACAGATGACCTTCAACCAATTCTTCTAAACTACGGACAACTCTCTCTGAAGTACGCCAATCTAACTGTGCTAGGCGACTTCAACGTCCATGTGGATGATGAAAAATGTTACCAGGCATCATTGCTGGTAGACACTCTAGAGGGTTTAAATCTCAAGCAATCGGTGACCACCCCTACTCACATGGCTGGCCATATGCTTGACCTCATTTTTTCCAACAATCCTAACCTTAAAGTGGAGGCACCGGTATGCCTGACCTGGACGGACCATGTTTTGGTACCATTCAGTTTCTGGCTTGAATCCAAGTGGTCTAATTCCTGGTCGATTTCTGACAGTAGGAGAAACTGGAGGAGTGTCACCCCAGAAGCTTTAGGACCGGCACTCCAAGACGCTCTCCCCCAGCCGACAGTGATATATCCAGCTTCAACCGCTGGGTTAGCTCCGCCTTAGACAGTGTCGCCCCACTTAGGCCGGTGACGTCTTCAAGAAGGAAACCCTCAGCCCCCTGGTTCTCCACGGAATTACGAACAGAGAAAAGTCTCTGCAAGAAATTAGAACGTTCATGGAGAAAATCCTATGATCCAGTGGCTAAATGCCTCTACAAAGAGGCATTGAAAAAATTCCGTAGGCTTAAGTGCAATACTCTGAGGGAATATTTCTCTGTCCAAATTAAACAATCCGACAACTCGGTCAAAGAAATGTTTAAAATTGTCCAAAGCTTTACTAATCCCACTGCTCTGGACAGTACAGTAACGCCATCTCCTACCGTCTGCGCTGACCTGTTAGACTATTTTGAGGAAAAGATTCAAATGATCCACTCCGCCTTTCTTCTGTCAATGTCCTCTCATGTGTAAAGTCTAACCCCAGACCCTCCCGGCACCTGGTCTGAGTTCCGTCCGTTGCCGCCCGAGGTATCACTAAGGAAGTTGTACAAGTGTAAGTCTGGCTCTCCGGGAGATCCTTGCCCGGCTCGGTTCTTCAAACTACTGGCCCGTGGCTCAATCTGCTTCTGAGCCAGATCTGGAACTCCTCCCTGACAACTAGTATTTACCCAGCTGTCTGGAAACAAGCATTCTTGCTGCCTCTACTCAAGAAACCAGATGAGGATCCAGTGGAACACAAGAATTTCCCTACTGCCAGCTCCAGCGAAAATTCTGGAGAAGGAAGTTCAGAAGCAACTGGCTGAATTCCTTGAATCGAACAACTGCTTTCATGATTCGCAATCGGGTTTTAGAACGGGGTACAGCACGGAGACCGCACTTCTTGAAGTCTCTGAAACCGCTCATTAATCTGTGGACCAGGGCACCGCAGCTATGCTGGTGTTGCTTGACCTGTCTGCAGCTTTCGACACTGTGGCCCACCAATTCTATTGGAGAGACTGAGACAGGTGGGAGTGAGGGGTACTGCTCTGTCCTGGCTCTAGTCGTTCATGGAGAATCGCTCACAATGAATATTCCTACGCCCTTACATCTCCTCCCTGAAACCCCTTAATTGCGTGGTACCCCAGGGTTCAGCGCTGAGCCCGCTACTATTCAATGTATACCTGGCCCCTCTAGCGACCCTAGTTGAGACATGGGGTGTGAGAGTAGTCTCTTACGCTGATGGCACTCAGCTGGTGTTGCCTTTCTCAACTTTAAGCAATGCCTGAAAAACATCTCGGCCTGGATGACTGAGAATTACTTAAAGCTTAATGCCGAGAAAACAGAGGTCTTATTCTTCAGTCAGGCGGCACCACCACCTTCTAATTTGTGGTGGCCCTTAGAGCTGAACCCACCACGTAACCCGGTGGATTCGGCCAGAAATCTGGGTTTTAAATTTGACAACGACCTCTCTTTCAAGACTCAGGTGCGCCATGTCTCCTCTATATGCTTCTGGAAGTTAAGAGCTTTGAGAAAATTCTTACACTTCCAGCTGGAGGACTGCAGGAAGACTACGTTCAATGCACTGGTGATCTCCCAGATGGACTATTCGAACAGTCTTTATCTAAGGCTGCCAGCTTATCTGGTCTGCAGGATGCAGATAATTCAAAACGCTGCGGCCAGACTAATTAGGAATGTGCCGCTTCGCCATCACATTTCCCCACATTTGCGGCACCTCCATTGGCTTCCTGTTAACAGGAGGATCAAGTTCAAGGCGCTCACTTTGGCCTACAGAGCCACCAGAGATCAGGGTCCGGGTTATCTGAGGCAGAGATTGCAAATATACCAGCCAGACCGGGCCCTGAGATCAAACCACCTGCGACTGCTCAGGGTTCCTCGCTTCCTTAAGGCCAGGATAGGTGGCAGAGCGTTCACAGTGAAAACTGCGAAACTCTGGAATGCGATGCCCCTTCACCTCTGCAGGATGTAGTCATAACAGGCCTTTAGCAAGGCACTAAAAACCTGGCTCTTTAACCTGCCTTAGATTGACCCACTTGTCACCCTCACAGCGAATCTGCAATCTAGCGCCGGGGCACCTCTATTGAGGTAGCCGTGCGCTCTACAAACTACATTCATTTATTTTTATTATGGAGCCTGGAATTATAGTAAATAATGAACCCGAGTCCCCCATCAAATTCTCAACCCTATCTTTTGTGTGGAAATCTACTTTGGGTCTATTCTTTCTGCCTAGTTTGTCCACTGCTCCACCCACTCACTGTACACAATCTTGGGAATTAGCCCACCCTACTTCTAAAATGCTCTGTGCAGATGCACAAAATGTCTTTCCTACTTTCCTTCCCTACTGAAAAGCATTTCTTTCAGTCCACACTATGATACGTACTCCCACATTTTGTACATTGCTATGGACCCAGCTAATTGGTTGGTTGGCCAACTATGTATGTAGTGTACTACGGGAGCACTCCTCTTGCCCACAGCAGTAACTTCCCCTATAATGGTATCTGTTGCTCCTATCTCATTATTTCCAACCCCTCTTCCTTTAATTGTTTCCATTTATGTCATACACAAATTAGATTCCTCAATCACTTTGGCAGTGGCTATAGCTTCTTTGATAGCAGGGTAACTTACCGTCCAAAGTCTCTCTTGCCTTTTCTTGTTATAACACTGTGCAAAAAATGATCTTTGATGAACTTATGTATAAGCCCCAAACTGGCACCTAATGGCCAGCTCCTTAAGCCTAGTTGCAAATTTGTCTACCACCTCATGCTGTTTTTTGTGGCTGAGTACAGAACTTATGACGAGTGGCGGCAATGTTAACTGATTAAGCAAATCTTGTTTGATTTCATTCTCATCAGATAGTGTCCTGAATACTCTACGTCTTTTTAAAATATGAGATGCTCACAGTTATTTTTCAGGCGCTCATTGGCAGTCACTCGGTAAGAGCCGAAGGCAACCAAAACAGGGAGTGTTGGAGACATCAAATCGGCTTTGTAGCTAGGTAAATTCCTTGAATGAGTCACCAAACATCTGATTCAGGTAAGGTTATTCTCTTTACATAGGTCCTTTTTTTTGCACTGATGTTTGGCTGATTGTTGTCAGTAGTCCAGCAACTCATCGCCAAAATGTAGGGAAGTCCATCTGACAAACATGAACAGGGATTTAAGGCCTATTGACTAATGTACAGCCAAACACAGTGCTACTACCTAGACATCTCATAGCAACTGCTCTAGAATGCTTGGTCGGGTTTGAACAGCAATACCAATAAGAACCTGGAGTCGTGGAAAACTTATGTGTGCTGCTTGCACCTTAGATCCATTGGAGGCATAACATAACAGACCAGTATCATACTCAGCATTCTTGGATTTGTAGTCCCGGTTTTACAATGGAATAACAAGAACTATACATTTCAGAATACAAAGAAAAAAACCTGGATTGGATGAGCTACTCTTGCATGGACCTGGGAAACTTGAGAGGGTAGTTAGACACCTGAGTGCTGCCCAAAGAGCATAAAAGTGCCTTGAGCAGGTACTTTGAGCATGAATATTCTTATGTGTGTTAATCTTAGTTAGTAATCTGTGTCGTAATAATTGATGGTAAATGAAATGTTAGGATGAGTTGTGCCATTCAAGAAACGTAAAATGGCATTTAGAGGGAATCATGTAACTCTCGATGTTCATTGCAAATGCTTAATGAAGTAGCTCATGTGTAATGTAATGCATTAGATTTAAATGTGCATCATGTTGAGGTTGCACACGTATAGGTGATTGATTGTGCTTTAAATGTGATGAAATGTAGTGCTTGCAGATGTAACATTTTAAATGTGTGTTTAATTTGATGTCAAAGGCCTGGATGGAGTATTTGCTCTTTCGTGCTAAGAAAGGCCTATTCGTTTTTTATGTTAGCTGGTTTGTGTAGGCCTGAAAGGCATTTTCCCCTGGTAAAGCTCTCATTTGGAGGCAGTCAGCGAAATTCATGTGCGTGCAAGGTTGTTCTGTTCTCATGTTTTCGTGCAGGTGCAAGGACACCGTCCTCGTTAGTTAGAATAACGCCTTTTTGTTTTAGGAGTTAGGTATGGAGGAGACCTGTTACAAAGTATTCAGGAATGCCGATAATTGGGAGCCGATATTCTTTCTCGCTGAAGAAGCCTGAGACCCAAGGACACACCAACTGTCGCTGGACTGAGTACAAGTGTTGGTGGAAAATTACCTACGAGAGGTGCCTGGCCAGAGGAGGTGTTTCAGGGGCGTGTCTATCAATTGTGCATTTTGCACTAGGGACGGTGCCCCGAGGGATGAGTTAGCAGAGAGCCGTTAGAGGGGTAGAAGGAAGGGATCGAATCTTAGAATTAAGATTTAGAACGATTTTGTTTTCTGGGCTACTGACCTTTACAACGTGAGTGTACTTTTTAGGAAGTCTTCACGAGCTGACACCTTTTCTTGATCTTGCTTGGGAAAATGTTAAGTAGGGATGCCACTTTAAGGATAGTGTAGGGATAGATTAACGGATTTCCAGCACAGCCACTAATGAAGACTAAAATAGATGTTGGTGCAGTTATTGCCTGTTTAGTATTTTTGGAATTGCTTATTCTCTTTATGTAGTATCGGATTAGATTGGTTCATAGGATTGACTTTGTATTAGTGCCTATGTATTTTTACAACCTCGTCCTGAGGTGTTTGTATGTTCAGTTATTCTTGGTTTTGTAATAAACCCCAAAATTTGGAATTCAGAGTCAGTGATCTTTTCCGAGTTTTATTTAATTGGTCCATGTTAGGTTGGCATGAATGTATTGTTTCTCCCCTTTACACTTCTCAGCAGGTAATAAAGGTCCAGTCGACCGAGGGTTCCTAGTAAACTTTTACAGTGGAATCCGGCGTTATCAGTTGGTAGCGAGAGGATGGTTACCTCTGTAGTAAGGGGAGACGTAGAGAAGGGTAGTCATTGAGTCCCCATAGAGCCCAAGAGATGGTTATCCAGTGGATTGTGAGCGGAGGACGATGGCGTCTGATGGAAACCGACGGTGAGTGACGGTGCGGCGGAAACAGCAGTTCGTGGTGGAGTGAGTATGAACAGGGATGTATGTCTGTTAGATTGCGGTGTTGTTTTGATTGTGTGATGTCTTGCGGAGTTGGAATGAGAGTTGAGTGATTGTGGTTTCAGGCCGAACGCGTGCGGTCCATGAGATTGATCTATCGATTTCCCGGGATAAGAGATTATGCTGTAGAAGACACACAGAGTTGAAATTGTCTGACCAGAGATTGTGGGAGTCATGAGACGTTGTTGATTAACCCACCGGTGATAGGGAAACGTGTGTGTGAGTGTGTGAGTAACCGACGCAGGTCGTGGGTTACTGCATGTGGAACATTGAGTGATTGGATCCTATCGATTAAATATATGACTGTCCGGCCGTTCGTGGGCAGATAGTCTGAGGCAATTGTCCGGTCGTTTCGTGGACAGACGGTTGCCAGAGTTGAGGTCGACAATTACGTGAGACTGTCCGGTCGTTTCGTGGACAGACAGTCAGAGAAGTGACTGTTCGGTCGTTTGGTGGACAAACAGTTATTTCATTGTATGAATGAGACGTGTGAGTGTGCGAGAGACGAATTGTAAAGGAGGGGAACTGCTGTATGAGGAGGAAGAGTGACATCAGAGAGTGCCGCGCTGCGATAGGTCGGTTGGTGTGAAGCCGCGCTGGTATTGGTGGAGCGTCATCAGGAAGTCGAGCGAAAACAAGTGAAGAAAAGTTGATTTCATCATGAAATGTTTTAAAGTTTTGCGAGACATGTGTAGAGGAGATAGAAGAGTGGTTACTCTGGGAGGAGAAGAAGCTCCACCCGAGGATACCCCAGCCCATTATATGGCTATGAAGGTGGGGTTGCATACTATAATTTGGCTCGAAAATTGGCATAAAATGACTGAAAAAGAGGGAGAATTGGCTTTTCCGCGTTATGGCACTTTCAGGTTGGAAGTGTTGTACCAATTGAAAACAGTGATGTCTTCATTGCGACCTTTACCCAGACCAACACAGTTTGAGGCGCTACATGCATGGATGAGAGCAGCACATGACAGGAAAAGAGACCGAAGTCAGGAAAGGGTGAAAAAGTCGATCAGGGCATTTCAAGATGCGCGATGGGACGCATTGGAGAAGAGATGGAGGGTGGAAACTATTGAAGGGGATAGGCTATTCCCGTTGATGGTAAGAGTAGGAGATACCCAGAAGAAGTTTGGTGAGGAAGATGATAGTGACATGGATGATAGCTTGCTAGATAGATTACTATCAGAAAGACCACCTCCATATAATCCAGATTCCGTAGAGGGAAGGGTAGTATCAAGAGAGGGAACTGGAGAATCACAGACTCAACCTAGTGCGAGAGTAGTCAGAAGAATCTCAACAGGAACAGAAGGGATGGGAACACAGACACCAGCAAGCACCGAAGCTAACGGAGTTACAGTTATCACAAGGCTACCGGATGCTCTTACAGTGCCGGTTACCATCCGCCCCATAGTGTTAGTATATGACCCAGATCAGGCAGGAAATGGAAGTCTAGCACAGTCAGTAACAGGAGAAGGGACTGGCTCAGGAGGGAATGGCCTAGTGAGTGGAATGGGTCACCTTCCGAGACCCCTAGAATCAAGTACGCCTTTGCCAGCCACTGCAGACTCCTCTAAAGGACAGGGAGATGTAAGAACGGTGAGACCAAGGTCTTTGGCCGATTCAAGATCTGATATGAGGATGTGGGAACCACCAGTGAGAAGCCCTAATGATAGGATGACAGGAGACTGGGATCACGGGAATACAGGAAGCCGACCAGTCCTAGGGAATATAGTGGAAGGGAACCGATGTGGGGATCAGAGCAGTGAGAATGGAGAGTCGAGTGGTGCATCAAATCGAGGAATCCTTAAGACCGCTATAAGAGCAAAGATGTTGGATGTGCTGTGGTTAAAAGCTGAGGTAGACGAGATAATTAGCGGGAACCTGCCTTTGGAAAGAGTGGAGCTTTATGAACCAGACGAGTTGCTGTTTGTAGCAAAGGATGTAATTCGCAAGGCGAGGTCAGCGCATGAGAAATTGACAGACCTGCCAAGAAGATATGAGGTGGATCTGTCCAAAACAAAGATGTTGCAGGGAAGTCACAGATTGCAGTACAGTGACCAGGAATTGGAAGAGAAGAGAGTCATAGGGTTGAAAACTCACATTCGAGAATTGATTGTAGGGATACGTGCATGGAGCATGCTTGACAAGTGGGAGGAAAGATGGTCCAAAAAGAAGAGCACCAAAAGGAACATAGGATAGACACCGCCTCCAGGGGGGGATAATAGGAGTGGAGAATTACCCTTTGCGAGAGGTACAAAATGGAGGGTACGTGCATGTGCCTTGGAGTAGAGGTGATTTGGCAGCGTTTACGAATGAATTGCCTCGGCTGAGGGAGAAGCCTGTCGAGTGGTACAAGCAGGTCGACCGGTTTGTTAAAATCTCGAAGGTGTTGTGGGTTGACCTGAACACATTGTTTGATATCGTAGTACCAAGTGAATTGTGGGCAGCTTGTAAAGTTGCAGTTGATTGGCCAACTTCTGAACCAGACAGGGATTCTGTTACCAATGGTCCTTCACCAATTGTTATGAAAAAGTTTGAGCAAGTAATTACATGGCTGAAATCCAAAATCTCACCACAAGACATTGATTGGGTTAAGATAGATCGAACTGTCCAGAAACCAAAGGAGTCCGTACATGAGAATTATGAGAGGCTCTTGCAAGCCTTTAAGCAGTACAGTGGGCTAGACACGTTAGACCCCAAAGATATGGGACAGTTCGTTTCCAAGTTCGTCTTGGGTCTGAGACCAGAAATCAGTTTTATGATTCAGCAGCATTTGATCTGCTGGCAGAACAAGTCGGTGGACAAATTACTGCGGTACGCCAGGTACTGCAACGACGAGGTAGACTCGAAACATAGTAAGCTTAAGGATAAGCTAATGCTGGTCCAAATGCAAAACGCTGACAGGGAAGTTCAGACACAGCCAAGTGGAGAGACGCTACGGAGAAGACAGGGAAACAATCAAGGGGGGACCCAGAATGTGCAGGGTCTAGGAAGGGGGAAACCTGTAGACCCCAAGACAGGGATGGATGTGGCAACACTGAAAAAGACCACTGCGTGTCACCTTTGTCACAAGATTGGGCATTGGAAGCGCGAGTGTAGATTGAATCCAGCGAACCAAGTGCAACAAGAGGAAGATTCGGTGCAGGTATCTGAGGTCGTCAATACGGTGACGAGACCCAGGTCCATGCAAGGGGGGACATTGTGCCCGCAGGTGCAAGTTCCGCAACCTCCGAGAATCCCACAGGGAAATCGAATGTACCAGCAGATGCCCCTTTTCGAGGGTTGTGATGAGTATAGCTCAGACCCGTTGAAATGACGGTGCCTGAGGGGGGAGGAAGACTGCACTCTTGGGGCAGTCTTAGAGGTAGACCAGAGGGGACCGTTTGTAGAGGCGGATGCTGACGGTCATCCCACCACCTTTTTGGTTGATACTGGTGCTACCCGTTCTACTGTGAGATCTGCAGTAGTTCCCAACCTACCCCTCTCGGGACAATCAATCCAAGTAGTAGGAGTGGCGAATAAGAAAATGACTAACCCATTGACCGAGCCGATTCCTGAGAGAATAGGAACTTTCCGAGATCGACACCAGTTTGTGGTGTGCGACTCAAGTCCAGTCTGTTTGCTAGGACATGATCTTTTGTGCAAGCTGAATTGTACCATCTATTGCACGCCCAAGGGAGTGGAACTACAGACAAATGATGATGATGCCACCTTCAAGGTTGCAAATCAGCATTTGTGCATAGAGATGTATCCTGTGTTAACAGTGGAAGAGCTTCCACTTGACCTAAGAGACTCTGTTTCATTGGATGTGTGGGATTTTACAGGAGAAGAGATTGGATTGATCAGAGGTGTTAAGCCAGTTAAGATCCAGGTTAAGCAAAATGTTGAGTTCCCGAGAACACCCCAGTATAATATGTCACCTGAGACGATCGCAGGGATTAAACCTGTAATCGACTCCATGATTCAGCAGGGAATCCTGAAGGAGATAATGGGCAGTCCATGCAACTCACCCATCATGGGATTCCAGAAACCAAGTGGTAAATTAAGAATCGTGCAAGACCTACGAAAGGTCAACGCGATTGTGGTTCCATGTTGTCCAGTGGTACCGAATCCATCAGTGATACTATTCCAGATTCCATGTGAAGCTGAGTGGTTTACTGTGATTGACTTGTGTCAAGCATTCTTTTCGATACCTTTACACGAGGAGAGCCAATTTTTGTTTGCTTTCCGGCTGGAAGATCGTGTGTTAACGTGGTGTCGTATCCCTCAAGGGTATACAGAGTCCGTCAATCTTTAATCAGATCTTGACAAAGAATCT
This sequence comes from Calotriton arnoldi, assembly GCA_963921515.1. Classification (NCBI taxonomy): domain Eukaryota; kingdom Metazoa; phylum Chordata; class Amphibia; order Caudata; family Salamandridae; genus Calotriton; species Calotriton arnoldi. The sequence goes on from CAWUFW010021027.1 coordinate 67,788, forward strand.
TGAGAGTCTCGTACTGCCACAGAATTCTGTTCTCGTGCAGTACATTGACGATCTCCTCATTGCGTCCGAAACGGAGGATGCTTGTAGGATCGATACGATTGCCTTACTGAATCATTTAGCGGAGAATGGACACAAGGTGTACCCAAACAAGTTACAGTACTGTCTGAGTGAGGTCCAGTACTTGGGTCATCGAATTGAGAAAGGCAAGAGAAAGGTGTCACCAGACCGAATTGAGGCGATCATGAATATGACTGTGCCTACCACTCAGAAGGAAGTCAGAATGTTCTTGGGGATGGTTGGTTACTGTCGCCAATGGATTCCCAATTTTTCACTGAAGGCGAAGCCTTTGCAGAGGCTGATGCCCAAGGATGTGAGTGATCCGATACCATGGGACCAGGACTGTCTGATTGCGTTCTTGGAGTAGAGAGAGGGCCTAGGTCGTGCTCCGGCTATGGGAATGCCTGACTACAACAAGTCCTTTTCATTGTTCTGTTATGATCGAGAAGGTTGCGCATTGTTAGTTCTGACTCAGAGTCATGGAGGTGTCCGTAGACCAGTTGCTTACTTTTCCGCTACTTTAGATCCAGTAGCTTCAGCGTTGCCCGGATGTCTCAAATCCGTTGCTGCAACAGGTGTCAGCATTGAAAGGTGTGAAAGCATTGTCATGGGTCACCCATTAACTGTGTATGTTCCGCATTCTGTTGAGCTTTTGATGACAAGGACTAAAACACAGCACCTGACAAACAATAGACTCACACGCTACGAGCAAGTCATACTTGCCGCGGAGAATGTGACTCTGAAAAGGTGTTCTGTTTTAAATCCTGCTACACTGATGCCATTGCCAAATGTAGATGATGAAGATTGTGAAGACCATGACTGTCTTGATGTGACTGAACTTTGCACCAAACCGAGACCTGACATTGTTGATGAACCTCTGTCTGACCCTGATGAAATTTTCTTTGTCGATGGTTCATGTTTAAGAGACAATGTGGGTCATTTGAGAGCAGCGTTTGCTGTATGTACCATTACTGGAGTGGTTGAAGCTGCTTGCTTAGAAGGAGTATACTCCGCACAAGTGGCCGAAATCATTGCCTTGACTCGTGCCTGTTTGGCAGCTGATCAGATCTGAATCACCATCTACACCGACAGCCAGTATGGGTTCGGTGTGGTTCATGATTTCGGGCAGCTATGGTCGCAGAGGGGTTTCCTGACATCGTCTGGATCTCCCATCAGAAATGGAGAATATGTGAGACAACTGTTGGAAGCTTTGCAACGTCCCAGGGAAATAGCAGTGGTAAAGTGCGCTGCACATGGGAGGGGGACGGATTTTGTTTCCATTGGAAATAAGTATGCCGATGAAATTGCACGTTTTTGTGCTGAACAAGGGTGTATATTTACTGGAGATTACACTGGAGAGAGCCAAGAAAGAACCGAGCTCAGCATGATGTTAGCCATGGCAGACACTTGGGAGGAACTCAAGTGCCTACAGGAAGGAGCTTCGGAGCAGGAAAGAGATGTATGGATCAGATCGGGATGTGAGAAGGGGGATGTCGGTATTTGGGTTTCAAGTGATGGTCGAGCAGTGTTACCAGATGACCTATTGAGCCCGATGGCAAGGCAAATTCATGGTGCTGTGCACCTTGGAAGAGATGCGATGGTGCGAGTGTTCAGACAAACGTGGTACAATCCACTGTTTCGTGCGTTTGCTGAAGCAGTGTGTCATAGGTGTGTTACCTGTCAACAAATGAATGCTGGGAAGAAAACTGTGGTCGCACTGAGTCACATTGGGAGGTCGGGAGGACCTTTCAACAGGATACAGCTTGGTTTTATCGAAATGCCTAGGTGCAATGGATTGAGGTACATTCTAGTGGTGGTGTGTTTTTTTTCTCGGTGGGTGGAAGCTTACCCAACACGAAGGTGTGACACCCTTACAGTAGCGAAGCTGTTATTGAGGGAGTTGATCCCTAGGTTCGGTTTTCCAACCTCGTTTGAATCGGATAGAGGAACACATTTCCACAGCGAGATCATGAAGTTGCTTTGCGCTGCTTTAAATGTTAATCAGAGATTCCATTGTAGCTATCGACCAGAGGCTTCTGGGACAGTGGAGCAGATTAATGGAACTTTGAAAGCACGGATGGCAAAAGTGTGTTCGTCTACATCTCTGAAGTGGCCTGATGCGTTGCCTCTGGTGTTGATGAGTGTTCGCAGTGTCCCAGATAGGAGGACCGGTCTTTCCCCGCATGACATACTTATGGGGAGGGCGATGAGATTGCCAGCAGTACCATTCGCAATCTTGATAAACATCACTGATGACTTAATCCTTGATTACTGCAAAGGACTAGCTGATGTGGTCCGTTCTATGTCTCAGCAGGTGGAAGCTGCTGCTGTTCCAGCTTCAAGAGATCTCTGCCACGACCTGTGCCCGGGTGACTGGGTGCTTGTCCGCAAGCACTTGAGGAAGAGCTGCCTGGATGCTCGGTGGCGAGGCCCTTACCAGGTGATATTGGTAACGAACACAGCGGTAAAGTGCGGAGGGTTGCCGAACTGGATACATGCCTCCCACACCCGCCGAGTTTCAGAACCCTTGGAAGAAACAGCTCCTCTTGTGAATGAAAATCCAGCTGTGGCGGCAGGGCCACGAGAGAGGACAAGCCAAGCTGTGAGGGTTGCTGACGAAGATGGTTGGTCACCAGGCTGAGGAGGGTTACGCTACACACAACCCAGGTATTGGCTCTGAGGAAGAAGGTAACGTTGCGAGTGATATAGAGTCAGGCTCAGCCGAAGGAAGTGGTGCGCAGAGTGTTCGAGAGGAAGGCAAAAGGGCTGACCGAGCAAAAGAATCATGGCCTGAAAGACAGAGAAGGCTGAATCTAAGATTGGCTCCTGAAAGAGATCTTGCCCTGTGTCTGAGACATCGGAAGTGAGTGAAGAAGAACAAGCCCAAGGAGGCCTGAGAAGATTGAGAAGGACAAGAGTGCCTTGCCAGAGATACGCTGCCCCGGAGTGGACTTACGTAGTAACTGATGCCGGGAGTAGTGAGTTCCGGGAGGCTGAGGTTCGTGCGAGTGGTCAGCAGGAATCCTCTACTGAAAATCGATGTGGGACTGATAGTTCCAGGACTTGAAGTTGAAGGGGTGTTGACAATCACGGTTCCAAAACCTCCAGTTTTGAGCAAGGTGCGAATTCTGATATTGCATAAATTAGTTTTCCCAATGTTTGGATTTGAACCATCACCTCATGAACTGGTAGATGTTCGTCTTGAAATTTTGCAACATGTTTTAGCTGCAATTGGATCTGAACTTGTCGTAGATTGCGAATGAACTGTGCGTTGTAAATAGGTGTTTTAAAGAAGATAACCTAGGCCCGAGTGGAAGAAGAATACATTTAGGGTTTTCCAGTAGAAGAAGAAAGAGGGCTAAGGAAGTCTTTTTGGACTGTGTAAATAAATTCAGAGGAACTGGACTTTGAACGAATTCCCAGGATTTCAATGATCTTTGAACTTTTGAGTAGCAATTTGAGGTGGACAGAAGAGACCTTTGTGTATCCTCTTATTTGAACTACTCTGACAAGAGAAGATGGAGTCTGGGAGTCCGAACCGTAGGTCCAAGTGTGTGATAGGTACCTTTATAGTAGGAGTGATAGTCTTAATAGTTATAGTTATTATAGTGTCAGTTATTGTTCCACATGAGGCAGAAGTCGTAGAGGTGAAAGGGACACCTACACCTAGTACTTCTAGCAAGAAAGAGGATACCATAGGAGCTGAAAAGGCTATGCTAGATCAAAATAGTCGTAGATTGCATGTAGATTTGTCTAGAGGTGATTTTAAGCTTAATGCATAGGCCAAGCTGCTATATGAGTATGTTGAGACGATGGATGTGAGAGACTGTTATGTGTGTATGCAATTGCCTGCATCAGTGGATGAGGGCATTAGATATCATCATCTTCCGTTGACTTATGGGATTTCATGTAGTTTGTTGCTTAGCGTGTTTTATGGGAGAGGTCATTATGAATACTTCTTTTCCAATTATGATGCGGTGCTTTCAGAGGTTCCAGCATATAAGCACCTGAATAAGTACGATTATTATAAGCAGGTGGATAGGATTGGGAAGTATTTCATACCGACTACAACGTTAGATACCGCTTATGTACACAGACATAATTTGACATGTTGACTAACAGAAGTAGAAAAGAAGTTTGTAGATCAAGTGGAGGATAGATATAGACAGCTAACACAAACACGTGACACAGGAGAAAGTCCAGTAGATTGGACAAAGGAGGAGATGGCTCACAGAGCGAAAGGGAGCTATGGCCCTATAGCATTGGATCTAGAGCAGAAGGGGAAGCTGTGTGTGAAACGTGTCCAGACCTACTATGATAAGGTCTATGTGGGACAGAGTGCGTGTGATCACGTCTTCACTATGGAAGAGTCAGCAAAGAACTTTTTGCAAGGTCCCGTACAAGTGGTGCCAACAGTATACTTTGTATGTGGGAAAAACGCTTATGTAAGATTGCCTGCCAATTGGTACGGTACTTGTTACCTGGCAGCTGTTTTCCCCAAAATTTACCATGTAGAGGAGCTAGAACTCCTGGAAGGAGGAATGCATTCCAGAGTAAGGAGAGATGCAAGTGCAGGAGGAGTGATTGGATATATTTTTGGAGCCGTAATACCAAGTTTGGGAGTGATTTTGAATGATGTGAAGATTAGGAAGCTGGCGACTGTTGTGGACAAGTTGTCGACGAATACAGCTAAATCACTATTGTTGGTTGATGGAGAGATGTTGTCGATAAGGACGATGGTGATGCAGAACCGTCTTGCTTTGGATGTCTTATTGACAAAAGAGGGTGGAGTCTGTAAAATGCTGAAAGTGCAAGAGTGCTGTACTTATATACCAGATAATAGTAAAGATCTGAAGAAGTATATAAGTAATATCACTGAGATTCATCATGAGATCCAGGATCTGGCTGAAGAGGGAGTTTTGGAGAAAGTTGGTAAAGGATTTGGTAGAGCGGGGAGTTGGTTTGCGAGCTTGGGAAAGGGTATTCTTGGTTATATTCTGAAGCCTATCATTATAATCGTGGTCTGTGTGGTTTGCCTGTGGGGTTTTGTTAGGGCTTATTAGTGGTACAGGGCGAACCAAGTCGAAAGATCCCGTAGGAAGCGAGAGGTAAGGATGGCTAGACTGCAGGACAGTCATTATGAGAATATCAAGAATTTAGAAAGGTTCCGACAGGGAAGAGTGGCTACGAGCTCTGTTTAGGTCGGTTCTTTCTCCAGGGAGTTGTGATTTGGTTGATGACACTAGTCATCAGAGGGGGGAACTGATAGAGCGCAGTGATATTCTGAAAATTGTAGGGGTGCATTATATTCACGAATAGTCCGTACCCGCATATATTCTTATGTGTGTTAATCTTAGTTAGTAATCTGTGTCGTAATAATTGATGGTAAATGAAATGTTAGGATGAGTTGTGCCATTCAAGAAACGTAAAATGGCATTTGGAGGGAATCATGTAACTCTCGATGTTCATTGCAAATGCTTAATGAAGTAGCTCATGTGTAATATAATGCATTAGATTTAAATGTGCATCATGTTGAGGTTGCACACGTATAGGTGATTGATTGTGCTTTAAATGTGATGAAATGTAGTGCTTGCAGATGTAACATTTTAAATGTGTGTTTAATTTGATGTCAAAGGCCTGGATGGAGTATTTGCTCTTTCGTGCTAAGAAAGGCCTATTTGTTTTTTATGTTAGCTGGTTTGTGTAGGCCTGTTACAAAGTCTTCAGGAATGCCGATAATTGGGAGTTGTGCTGAAGAAGCCTGAGACCCAAGGACACACCAACCGTCGCTGGACCGAGTACAAGTTTTGGTGGAAAATTACCTACGAGAGGTGCCTGGCCAGAGGAGGTGTTTCAGGGGCGTGTCTATCAATTGTGCATTTTGTATTAGGGACGGTGCCCCGAGGGATGAGTTAGCAGAGAGCCGTTAGAGGGGTAGAAGGAAGGGATCGATTCTTAGAATGAAGATTTAGAATGATTTTGTAGTCTGGGCTACTGACCTTTACAACGTGAGTGTACTTCTTAGGAAGTCTTCATGAGCTGACACCTTTTCTTGATCTTGCTTGGGAAAATGTTAAGTAGGGATGCCACTTTAAGGATAGTGTAGGGATAGAGTAACGGATTTCCAGCACAGCCATTAATGAAGACTAAAATAGATGTTGGTGCAGTTATTGCCTGTTTAGTATTTTTGGAATTGCTTATTCTCTTTACGCTGTATCGGACTAGATTGGTTCGTAGGATGGACTTTATATTAGTGCCTATGTATTTTTACAACCTTTTCCTGAGGTGTTTGTATGTTCAGTTATTCTTGGTTTTGTAATAAACCCCAAAATTTGGAATTCAGAGTCAGTGATCTTTTCCGAGTTTTATTTAATTGGTCCATGTTAGGTTGGCATGAATGTATTGTTTCTCCCCTTTACACTTCTCAGCAGGTAATAAAGGTCCAGTCGACCGAGGGTTCCTAGTAAACTTTTACAGTGGAATCCGGCGTTATCAAGGGCGCCTAAAAGAAATGCAGCCAATGCTGACAGCTCATCAGTGAAAGGCCTCCCTGTGTCTGGTGTAAGAGCAGACTATGGGCCCAATTAGGAGTTTGGTGGTGTGGGAGCGGGCCGCCACGTCACCACCCCACTCCCACACCGCTAAACCGTGCCATTCACTGCCTGCCAGATTATGAGTTTCCTCGTGGTCTGGCGGCGGTCCTTTGGCGTTCCCATGGCGGTGCCTTTCAAAAAGGCACCGCAATGGAAGCGAAAAGCTCGTTCCTGCACGGACCGAAATGCACAATGTTGTGCATTTCGTTCCATGCAGGAACTGGGGGTACACACATACAAGGGGGCACAACATGTGCTCCCCTGCATGCACCAACCTACATGCAACCCCCTTCACAGAGGCACATACAGGGCCCCCTGAGTTACCTCACCACCACCCTCTCTATGGCAGGCTCACCGACGTGGATATGGCTGCAGTTTGGAAACTCGTAATTTGCTTGGCGGTGCTGCAGAGGCACCACCAAGCATATAGCGGCCTCCACAGCTGTGCCACCGGCAGGAATCGCGGATCCCTGTCGGTTGCGGTGGTCCCAAAACGGTCTTGCCACCGTGCTCGTAATACAGTGGTTGGACCACTGGTGCGTTGGGTACCCGACCGCCATCGCACCTCCACCATGGGTTCTGCGGTCACTCGTAATCAGGCCCTTACCCAACCCCCAAGGCCAGGCCATGTTTAAAAGTAAAATGGAGGCCATCATTGGGGAACCGACCAGCCTCGTGAAAGGACGACTGCTGATATACACTTGCATGCATAAGCTACAGACTTTTTAAATCTCAAGTTGCTATTGTTTGATCTGCAGAAGGAAAAGGAAAAAAAATCAGAAGGCAGGTGTGTTTTATGTGGAGTTGGGGGACGCTATTAAATTTAGAAGCAAAAGATCTGTGGGGGCACATAAGCGTATCAATCAGAGTCCATCATCAAATTATGTAATGAAAAGATGCAGTTGACGATAGTTCTACTTTGATATGTTTTGATTTTTAAACTCCAAGCTATCCATACAAAGTGCTCAACAGCCCACAAGTGTTTCAAGATGTTCAAGCTGATGCTTTTGACTATTGTACTGTCATTTTAGGGGCAGCATGAATAAATCAGATCTTGATATTCTATAAAAACAATGTTTTTTGAGTTACTTTCATTTTCAGTCCAAGACTTACATATTTGAAAGCTCCGTTTCAAACGAGGATCTCTTGTGTCCTTAATTCATCTCTTCAGCAAGCCTAGTAGAACAAGACGCCATTGTATTGTCAGGAAGCCATTCATCTTCACCGCAGGGTGGACCCTTCTCAGTTCCGACATCGTGGAAGCAGACAGATCATCAGCTGCTTTATTTTTCATGCCAGTGCAATGTGATCCAGGGAGGGACAAGGATTAAAGAAGCCCGCTGAGCTTTACCAAGGCCATAGAAAGTTCCACCCTTCCCACTGGCCACTTTGAGAATCACTGTTCTTCGGGCTAAGCACAAGCATTTGCAATGCAATCGGTCTCGCATTTATGAGGGTTAGAGCTATTGGCATTTTAAATGACAATGTCTTTACACATGTGTTTTGGTTTGGAGTGGAGTGGATGTATGTGGTGTGGAATTATGTGGGTTGGATTAAAATTGTTAGGTGTGGAATTGATTGGCATGGAATAGGGTGGTGTGGAGTGGATTTGTGTAGTGGAATTATGTGGCATTGTGTGCAGTGGAATTATGAAGATAGTAATTATGTGGTATTGAGTGTGTTGGAATTATGTGGAGTGGGATTGTGTATTATAGAGTGTAATTAAGTGGATTGTTATTTTGTGTTGTGGAGTGATATGTAGTGGAGTTTAATTATGTGGCGTGATGTTGAATTTTGTGGCATGATGTGAAATTGTGTGGCATGGATTGGATGCATGTGGTGTGTGGTATCATTTTGTTGTTGATTTGAATTATGTGGTTTGATGTCAAATTATGTGGTGGACTGAATTGTATGGCGTGGAACTATGTGACATTGAGTGAAATTATGCTGAACAGTCTTTTTTGTTCAATTTTTTTTTATTAATTTAAGAGAGAGAGTATAAATAATTAAGGTACAACAGCATGTAATACATAAAAACTATCTCGAACAATAAATAGTTAATAAAAAGCATAAATATGAGCAATATGATAAATAGTGGATAAACCCTAATACAAGCAGATAAATAAGAACCTATTCGTGTGAATTCATTTGTACTACATTTAAATAAAAAGGATTGAACACAAAAAAAAGAGAAGAAAGGAGAAGAAAAAAGAAAATAATGAAAAAATAGAGAGCGTGAAAGGAGAAAAGAAAAAGAAGAAAAGAGAAAAAGAGAGAAAGGGACTCCAGTCTTACTGAAATAAAAAGGGAAAATCAATCAGCGGTGAAAAAAGGATACTGAGCAACTAGGCCCTGAGAAGCTAAATGGATATACTTGTCAAGCGATCTCCAGACACCAGAAGAGATAGAGGGGGTATATTGTTTCTCCTCCATCGAAGTGTGAGCACCGCGGAGAAACGATACCCATGCCCACCATGTATGATATGATAAGGAATTAAAGGATTTCCATTCTGACAAAATAATCTTAACAGCTATGGATAGCAGTAAATCCAGAAGTTGTAAATCTAACTCGTCTAAAGGAAGTGGAGATGGAGCTGCCCAAGGACCCAACAAAACTAAAGGAAAGGAAAGCTCAAAGTGAATATTAAAAATTAGTAATAAATGCTTATGGATTAATTCCCAAAACGCTTGGAGAAGGGAGCATTCAAAAAACATATGTTGAGGGGTACCAGCAGCACTTTTACAATTCCAGCAGAGATCATCATCTTTAAGTTTGAGTGTATACAGATGAGCTGGGGTCCAATGCAGAAGATTGATAGTGAAAAACTTTGATTGAATCAGAGAAGGAGCAACTTTATTACGTAGGGAAAATTTCCCAATGGTTTTCCAAGTGTCCGGTGTGATATGTTTGAATACATCAGCGTCAAAATGGTGCATCCATTTGAGCTGTGTGACCGTAGAAAGTGATGGCGGAGTAGTGAACAAAAATGTATATATCCTAGAAGCCATATGTCCTGCCTTACCCCAAAGCTGTAGGAGAGAAACAGTATGTGAATCCGGATGAAAAGTAGTCTTGGACAAAGCTACCTTAATTTTAAGAAATGAATAGAAATCAATATTATTAAGACAATAGGCTGAGGCCAACGAAGAGAAAAGCAAAGGATCATTGTTAGCATTATAAAAATGCTTGATCAATGTAACGCCTTTGTTGGCCCAATGTGACCTTGTCTCCGCGTCCACCTGAATCTTAATCCTGGGATTGTGCCACAAAGAGGACCACCTGGAGTTTTGAATGTGTAAAGAAACTCTCTTATCAATCTTTTTAATGCTAAAATGGTGTCTTTTATGATACGTCCAGAGAAAGGGAAAGTCAATGTAGACGCAGTCATCAAGGCTGAGGTAGGTAAGGGAAAACACAAATGTTGTTCAATATATAGCCTTGGCGGAATATGCCTAGTATCAGAAGGAAACCATAAAGCCCCCTAAGAGGCTAAGAACGCCGACTGATATAAACTCCAATCTGGGAAGTTGCAACCACCCATATCATAAGATTTCCTTAATTGTTTGTACGCGATCCTAGCACGTTTGTCGCTCCAGAGAAATTTAGAGGTGATCACATCTATCTCATGAAAAAAAGAAGAGGAGAGATTTACAGGGAGCATAGATGACACAAAGTTGACAATGGGAGTTATCATCATTTTCAATGTCTGAAGACGTCCCCACCATGAGATGAACTTAGGCGACCAAGCCTCCAACAGCTCTTTTACTTTATCTAGTACCTGAGATTCATTGTAAGAGACGGTATCCGATAAAGTCGCACAAAACCAAATCCCTAAGTATTTAAGCCGCTCAGACTGCCATTTGTATCCCGCATCTCCCATATGAGAAGAAAAGCATAACCGATTAAGAGGAAACATTTCGGTTTTATCTCTATTTAAAGTATATCCTGAAACAAGAGAAAATTCTTTGATAATGCTAGAAATAGCAGGAATTGCTCTTTCTATATCTTCGGAGAAGATAAGAACATCGTCCGCATACGCGGCCGTTTTGATGCGCTGTGAGCCAAACTGAAATCCCCGAATGTCCTGATTAAGGTTAAGTAGTCGAAGTAACGGGTCAATAGACAGTAAAAAGAGAAGTGGTGACAATGGACAACCCTGCCGAGTGCCCTGGCCAAGATCAAAGAAGGATGAAGTAGCTCCATTAATTCTAATATTAGCCTTGGGATGAGTATATAAGGACATAACCATTCCAATGAACACATCCCCCAGGTTATGAGATTGGAGTACTGCTTGAAGGAAAGGCCAAGAGACCTTATCAAAAGCTTTCTCGGCGTCAAGCGCAATAGCTGCCGACGGCGAGCTAGATCCCTTTGCTTTCTCTAAGATATGACAGAAAGTACGGATATTATCCCTAGCCAGTCTTCCCTTAACAAAACCCGTCTGGGAGGGATGAATGAGTGTGGGAATATGGGACTCCAATCGTTTTGCCAAAGTTTTTGCAAACATTTTTGCTTCCATGTTTAGCAAAGAAATTGGGCGGAAATTCTTGGGGTCCGAATGATCCTTCCCTTCTTTGGGGATAACCACTATAGTAGCCTCCGTTGCCGACCCCGAAACCTTCCCTGAGGAAACAAAGGTGTCAAAGACCTGTTGCAGATGCGGTACTAAAGATGAACTAAATTTTTTTTTAAACTCAATAGAAAAACCATCCGGTCCTGGCGCTTTCCCTGATCTAGTTGCCTTAATGGCTTGAATAATTTCTTCGGACTCGATTGGTTTACTTAGAGATACAATATCCGTGTCGACAATGGCACGAGTAGGAATAGAAGTCAGAAATTGTTGGCACTGCGCTAAAGAAGATTGGTGTTTAGGGGTGTATAAGTTGGAATAAAATTCACGAAATACCCCCAGAATATCTTTAGTAAAGAATTTCCGAGTTCCCGCAGTATCTGTGATACAGGTAATCTGAGTGGATCGAACATTAGTGTCCTGATACTTTAAAGTTGCCGCCAGAACTTTACCCGCTCGATTTTTTAGTAACAAGCGCTTTGATTTTTGTAATTGTACCCCAATGTGTGCCCTCTTGGTCAAGATAGAATTATATTTATATTTAAGATTTTTAATTTCCTGCAGTATCATTTTCTCTTTAGAACCTCTATATAATGATTCTTTATGCTTAATATTGTCTGTAAGCGAGAGGAGCTCTTTTTAATAATACTGTTCCTTCGTGCCATTGTTTGAATAATGTTGCCTCTAAGGGTACATTTGAAAGTGTCCCATAGTATTACAGGAGATGTCACGGATGATTCATTCTCTCGGAAAAAGGTATGTATAGCTGCATCAAGCAACTCAACTTCTTTGTCGTCATGTAAGATTTCAGTATTAAGACGCCAAGTACGTGGTCCACAACTATCCGTCAAATTAAGAAGAGTGAAAGAAACTGCGGCATGATCAGAGACAACTATAGGATGAATTGTCACATTTGTAGTATGTTTCAACATATTAGCTTAAACCAAGAGGTAGTCAATGCGAGAGAAACTAGAGTGAGGAGAAGAAAAAAAGGTAAAGTCACTACCAGTGGGATTATGCATTCTCCACACATCAATGAGTCGTTGGGAAGAACACATGTTAAGCATTTGTTTGTGCGCCCTGGGAGGACGGAATTGGAATGCAGAGTATCTGTCCAAGATAGGATCCATTGGCAGATTGAAATCTCCCCCGACAATCAGTTTAGCACTAATAGATAATTCCGAAAGCTTCTTGGTTATTGTTCGCCAGAAAGATGGATCATCGCTATTGGGAGCATATATATTCATAATATAAAGATCAGATGACCCATTAGATAAACGCGTAAGCAGTCACCTACCCTCAAGATCATGTTCTGCCGAAACAATGGACAATCCCGAACTTTTAGAAATTAGAGTGACCACCCCATTTCTCTTCCCAGAAGCCTCTGAGCACGACACATCAGAGACCCATTGCTTACGCAACAATAAGGCCTCCTTGTAAGCTATTTTAGTTTCTTGTAATAGCACAATGTCGGTAGAAAGGCTTTTGCAGTAATCCAAAATGTTTGATCTCTTTACTGGGTGATTCAAACCACGCACATTAAGTGACATCACATTTAAGCCAGCCATAAATAAGGGAAATCAGTAAAGATAAGAGTAATCAGTGAATGAAAAACAATAAGGGATATATGTTGCATAAAAGAGACGACAAGAGAAAGAAACTTATACAAATAGATGTAAGAGAGTAAGGCTGGAATCCATAAGAAGAAAGAACTCAAGAAAGCAAGAAAGAAGCAGAAAAAGAAAAAGAAAGAAGAGGTGAGAAAAAACCACAAACTGCAGAAGTGAAAAGAAAAACCCCACCAGGGGAAGTCTATAAGAGACCAGAACCATATACGGGGGAACATGAAAAAGCAGCCAAGAAGGCCATTGTTTACCACCAGCCATAGAAGAGATAGAATAGAAAATAGAAAATGAAAGCATTTGAGAAAGGAGAGCAACATATACAGAAATAAACAGTATGTAACAAAATCAATTCAGTATTATAAGCTTCACAATGTTTGTGTGAGTAATCATTAGAAAAATATACAAGTCAGCTATCATGTACTATATTACTCTACAATAAGAAATTCATGAAAGATATGAATGAACAAGAAAAAATGCACCAATATTACAGATAAGAAGGGGAAGACAACTAGAACAAGCATTGGCATAGCCAATAGGTCTCGCCTTTGGGACCTTATAAGTGTTTAGCCAGAGCTATTGACTTTGCCAATGTCTTCAAGCTGTGCTGTAGAGAAGTGTGGCTGCTGTGCGGCATGCTGAAAAGTTATAATAAAAAAGTGTCAGAAGCATTTTTGTTACTTTATATATGACCAAGAAGGCATTATGTAAAACTGAACGACCATATTAAAAAAAGTATTTACAATAAAACATTTCCTCAGTTTTCTTTTGTTCTTGCAATGCTGGCAACTTGTTTCTGCCTATTGCAATGGTTGTTTGTTAAAGCTTATTTTTTGAGGGGGCATAAACAATCGGAGGGTGAAGGTTGGGAACTAGTACCTGTATTATAACACTAGCAGCGGCCAGACGCTAGGGGAGAATCAACAGATGCCAGATTCCGAGAGCAGGCTGAGGTGGTGCTGAGTGATGCTGAGGTGGTAGTGGTGGTGGTGGTGACTGTTGCGGAGACGATGCTGAGGTGATGCTGAATGATACTTAGGTGTTGCTGAGTGATACTGCTGTGGTGCTGAGTGATGCTGTGGTGGTGCTGAGTGATATTGTCTTGGCGCTGAGTGATGCTGTGGTGGTGCTGAGGGATATTGTCTTGGCGCTGAGCGATGCTGTGGTGGTGCTGAGCGATGCTGTGGTGGTGCTGAGTCATCCTGTGGTGGTGCTGAGTCATCCTGTGGTGGTGCTGAGTGATGCAGTGTTGGCCCTGAGTGATGATGTGGTGTCGCTGAGTAAAGCTATGGTGGTGCTGAGTGATGTTGTGGTGGCGCGGAGTGATGTTGTGGTGGCGCTGAGTGATGCTGTTGTGGCGCTAAGTGATGCTGTTGTGGCGCTAAGTGATGCTGTTGTGGCGCTAAGTGATGCTGTGGTTGTGCTGAGTAATGCTGTGGTTGTGCTGAGTGATGCTGTGGTTGCACTGAGTGATGCTGTGGTTGTGCTGAGTGATGCTGTGGTGGCGCTGAGAGATGCTGTGGTGGCGCTGAGCGATGCTGTGGTGGTGCTGAGCAATGCTGTGGTGGTGCTGAGCGATGCTGTGGTGGTGCTGAGTCATCCTGTGGTGGTGCTGAGTCATCCTGTGGTGGTGCTGAGTCATCCTGTGGTGGTGATGAGTGATGCAGTGTTGGCCCTGAGTGATGATGTGGTGTCGCTGAGTAAAGCTATGGTGGTGCTGAGTGATGTTGTGGTGGCGCGGAGTGATGTTGTAGTGGCGCTGAGTGATGCTGTGGTGGCGCTAAGTGATGCTGTTGTGGCGCTAAGTGATGCTGTGGTTGTGCTGAGTAATGCTGTGGTTTCACTAAGTGATGCTGTGGTTGCACTGAGTGATGCTGTGATGGCGTTGAGAGATGTTGTGTTGGTGCTGAGTGATGCTGTGCTGGCTCTGATTGATGCTGTGCTGGCTCTGATTGATGCTGTGGTTGCGCTGAGTGATGCTGTGGTGGCGCTGAGTGATGCTGTGGTTATGCTGAGTGATGCTGTGGTGGCGCTGAGTGATGCTGTTGTGGCGCTGAGTGATGCTGTTGTGGTGCTGAGTCATCCTGTGGTGGTGCTGAGTCATCCTGTGGTGGTGCTGAGTCATCCTGTGGTGGTGCTGAGTCATCCTGTGGTGGTGCTGAGTGATGCAGTGTTGGCCCTGAGTGATGATGTGGTGTCGCTGAGTAAAGCTATGGTGGTGCTGAGTGATGTTGTGGTGGCGCGGAGTGATGTTGTGGTGGCGCTGAGTGATGCTGTGGTGGCGCTAAGTGATGCTGTTGTGGCGCTAAGTGATGCTGTGGTTGTGCTGAGTAATGCTGTGGTTGTGCTGAGTAATGCTGTGGTTTCACTAAGTGATGCTGTGGTTGCACTGAGTGATGCTGTGATGACGTTGAGTGATGCTGTCATGGCGTTGAGAGATGTTGTGTTGGTGCTGAGTGATGCTGTGCTGGCTCTGTATGATGCTGTGCTGGCTCTGATTGATGCTGTGGTTGCGCTGAGTGATGCTGTGGTGTTGCCGAGTGAGAGATAGAGTGAAGATATAATGCCCAATTAGAGAGGGTGGTGAGAGAGAAAGAGAGAGAAAGGGTGTACATAGAATAAAGAGTGGAGCGGGATAGAGAGAGAGAAAGAAGGGTAGAGAGAGTGAATGAAGGAGTTTGAAAGAGAAACAGATAAAGGGGTGAGAGAGAATGAAAGGCTAAAAAAGATAGAGAGGGGAGAGTTAATTAAGTAGAGAGAGAATTAGAGAGGGAGAGAGAGAGAAGGAGAGAGACAATAAGAGTGGGGTGTGTGGAGTTTAAATAGAGTGAAGAAGTGACGCGGAAAAAGTAACCTTAAATATAGCTTTGTGCTTTGCGCGAATAAATATTTTTTTAAAAAACAGTGAGAGACAAAAATACTGGTAATTAGGCTGTCACTCCCAATATAAAACAAATAGCGATATAAGGTGAAATCAACCCACCGAAGCAATATTTCTAACTAGACAAAAAAAAGCTTGCATTTCAATGCTAATCGCTGTTGTTTTTCATGTAACTGTAGTCCAGGGTCCTCAGTTGGTAATGTGAGCTGCTGCTGCTGCGATTGAAACATCAGAGTCCAGAGAGTTAATGAGCCATGACGAGGAAATGAGGAAGAGATAGGAAACAACAGATGGCAGCTGCGCGTGCACGCCATCGTGAACTCAAGCTGGTCGCCAGCCGAAAGCCAGTGTTTGCATTTCCAAAACCCGCTTACTAAAACTCTCGGCCAGACCAGCGCAAGCGCTGGTGCAGGCCGAGACCTAAAAATTGATGAGTATACAACCGACATTACCATTTGATAAAAACCTGAATAGAGAGTCACATTTTACGTACCATTAAAACGGTATGAAATAAATAGCTAGGAAAATTTTTAATAAATACATTCCTAACGCCTGTGAAGAAAAGGATTATACAGGGGCATCCAACCGCCAAAATAAACAGATCACATAAAAATCAAATAGCCTTTAGGTACGACCCTCCTTAGAAAAAAACCCAATCATTAAATCTATCTAGCAAAACAGTCCATGAAATATGCAATGTAGAATAGAAGCATGAATTCATAGAGATAGAAAAGCAGCCTCTAAGTAACCTTCAGCAACACCTTAAAAAACCAACAAAAAAAAAAACATTACGCTATGAAACAAGAAAGCGAAATCTCTAAGAGCGTCGCAAAAGCAATCAATATACAATGAATTGATAAAACAGAAATTCCTATAACCGCTCCAGCTAAAACCTGTGAAGGAAAAAGAGTTAAAGGAACACACCTATAAAAGACAATTAACAGATATGTGAATAAAGAACACTGAAAGAAGAGCCTAATCTTATTCGGACACCAACCTTCCCCTAAAGAGAGACGTCATTATAAGCTATAAGTGGAGAGATGAACCTGCAGAGAAAGGGTTAATACGAAGAAAAAATATGGAAATAACATGAAAGGTGCATATACATGATAGAACCGCTCCAACGAATACCTGTGAAGAAAAAAGAGTTAATGGAACACACCTATAAAAGACAATTAACAGATTTGTGAATAAAGAACACTGGAAGAAGAGCCTAATCTTATGCTGACACCAACCTTTCCCTAAAAAGAGATGTCATTATAAGCTATAAGTGAAGAGATGAACCTGCAAAGGAAAGGTTAGTACGAAGAAAAATATGGAAATAACATGAAAGGCCCATCTACGTGGATGAAATAAGGGAACCTCTAACTTCCCACAGGAAAAAAGAACCTCAAAACCTGTAATGGGAAAGATAGGCACAGGGAAATACTAAATTCCAGACACAAAAAAGATGTCTCTTTCAAGAACCAGAGGAGACTGAGGGAGAGTCAGATTCCATTCGTGACTCAGATTGATTGTCCAAAAAAGTTGTTTACTCAGATGGTTCATAAAAAATCTGAGAGCGACCTTTAAAAGTTATTCTAAATCGTGAGGGACCAGCGAAGGAAAAAGGAATGTTCATGTCCAAAAGCCTCCGTCGAAGGTTCAAAAACCCTTCCGCCTGATGACAGTATCTCTAGCAAAATCCTGAGATATAGCAATCCTGTGGCCCTCCCAGGTAATCGATCTGATCTTCCTCATCTGAGACAGAATAAGCTCCGAGTGTTGATGTCGTAAAGGCTTGAACACTATAGGTCTAGGATGTGACGAAGACTTAGGACGAAACGAGGGAACTCTATGGGCACGCTCTATTTCAAATTCTTTCTGAAAGGAGATATGGAGAACCGTAGGGATCCAGTCCAGCTTGAGTTTCTGCTGGACTGGATCCCTACGGTTCTCCATAACTCCTTTCAGAAAGAATTTGAGAAGGAGCAGCTTTCTCCGCATCCTCTGGTAAACCAAAAATGCGTAAGTTACTCCTACGGTTCCTATCTTCCTGTTCTATAAGGTCCCTCCGCATAGAAGCCATAGAGCGCTCCAAACTCTGCACCTGCCTGGCCTGTTGATGTGATGTGTCCTCAACTGAACTTATGCGAGATTCTGCATTTGAAACACGCAATGACAAACTTTTGAAGTCACTTCTGATCGCCGCAACTTCAACTTGAAGTAGGTCCGTGTTTGTTTTAGTACTCTGCGCAATATCATGAACCGTATTTAGACGTAAAAGGATTGTGTCTAGAGTAGTAGTAGATTCCTTAGGTGTTAACTCTGGCGTGGGAGAAGTTTGTTTGGATCTCTTGAGAGTACCTTTGCAACCTTATCTTTTGCAGGGAGACCCATATTATCTGCCATTGGAATAGAAATATGCAGGTGATAAGAAGACACCCCCACCGACCACTCACTGCACCCGACCACCAGAGCGCTGCCTGGAAATACCTCAGAGCAAGCCCCTCAGGGGACAATGAACCGTGATCAAACACTTAACTGAGCCCTACAAAAAGTCACCCTCCGGACAGGTAGTAACCTCCACCACGTTGTTAATCAGTGCTCAGATAAGGGCGCGTCACTGAGAAACTGGTATCCAACCAAAGGTGATAGTAGAAAAGCAGTTGCAGAAAATCACAGACTGTTGTCGCTGTAGCAAAAAAAACAGGACAGAACCAGTCAATTAGGAAGCAGGTGCTGAGCCTTTGCCTCTCCGAAACTGGTAAACATGGTGGTCATCCCATTACACAATATGAACTTTCATATAAATTCTGAGCGCAAAAGGACCTTTGATATTCCTGTTTTAAACAGTGCTTCGCACGTTCACATGGTGAAGAAACCAACTTCCAAACACAGCGCACATTCAAAGTGCCTTCATATCGGATGTGCTGCACCTCAGGAAAGAAGTATCATATTCCAAAAGAACAGCGCTTCATTTATTAGTAAAAATGATTGCAAGTATTCACAGTCTGTTGTCACCGGAATTTCACCTCAGGGTATACAGCATTCCACAGATTCAGCCAGTGCAGGTTTACACACACAGTCTCAGTGCTCCTTTAAAATATCTTCACCTGAATGCACTGCATTTGCATCAGAACGCACCCTATCTTTTAAGCAACAGCGTTGTACATATTGCTAGGCGAAATGCTCTTACTGCTGTACCTCCAAACATCAAAGTATCCAGGGTTAATGCGCCCGTGCTCCTCGCGCCGCCGCCATCTTAGGCGCCACCTTGAGGAGAACACAAATACAACCGAAAAGGGTATGAAATGCGCTCCAAATGCGCCGCAACTCCTCCTCCGTGATCTCGCTACATTCCGCTTCCAATATTTATAGCGGAAACCGACCTTCCAGGAATCCGCTGTCAGGAAAACCGGACGACCTCACGGAGGCTCACCGGAGCTTAGGGATATGCGGCCATCTTGCCTGCGCGCGCGTCATGCCCCCATTATGCTGAACAGTCTAACGTAGAAGCACCCCCAGTTGCAGCACTCTGGTAACAATGAGGGAGCATTACCCAGGGGCTGCGAAGATATGCAGCACCGTGAGAGTAACGTCCATTGGCAGCGCCGCAGGGGCAGCTTAAAGCAAGCGAAGCACAATGGAACAACCTAAAATAACGCAGCGGCCCCTGAATGGCCAAGAATTTTAAAGGAGTCTAGGAAAGGCCACCTGAGGACACGCAGTAAAGAGGCAGCCAATGACAAAAAAAGGTGGCTGGAGAAGGAAGGGGCAAGAGAAGGAGTGAACCAAAAGACAGGACCAAGACAAGAATTAACAAAAGTGGCTGAAGGTGAGTGGGTAGTGTTTTTAAAGTGACTGGAAAGAGAAAGGTGTGAAGGGAATGGACCGAGAGGGGCTAGAGGGACTGCCTGGATGGAAAGAGCAGAACGGAACCGGTACAAGGATGTTGCTGGGCAAAGAGGAACATGAAGTGGTTTGGCAAGAGGTTGACAAGAAGTGCACTTCGCGGCCGTATCAGGCAGTTGGGAGGGCAGGGATTTCAACATTGTGTCAGTGTATGTCCCCCAGCACTTCATAAGACTGCACTTGCAGACATGAGCACGATGATAATGAATTTCCCAGTGGGAGACATGGTACTTGGAGGGGACTTCAATATGACGCTCTGTGATCAGGAGGACCGATTACCACCTAGAAGCACGCCTCACCCCAGATCTAACCTTGGATGCATTTGGGATGGTAGACGTATGGCGCAAAAATAACCCCCTCACACAGCAATATACATTCTACTCTGGGGCCCATAATAGCCATTCTTGAATAGACCACATTGTTACCATTTGATAAAAACCTGAATAGAGAGTCACATTTTACGTACCATTAAAACGGTATGAAATAAATAGCTAGGAAAAATTTTAATAAATACATTCCTAACGCCTGTGAAGAAAAGGATTATACAGGGGCATCCAACCGCCAAAATAAACAGATCACATAAAAATCAAATAGCCTTTAGGTACGACCCTCCTTAGAAAAAAACCCAATCATTAAATCTATCTAGCAAAACAGTCCATGAAATATGCAATGTAGAATAGAAGCATGAATTCATAGAGATAGAAAAGCAGCCTCTAAGTAACCTTCAGCAACACCTTAAAAAAACCAACAAAAAAAAAAACATTACGCTATGAAACAAGAAAGCGAAATCTCTAAGAGCGTCGCAAAAGCAATCAATATACAATGAATTGATAAAACAGAAATTCCTATAACCGCTCCAGCTAAAACCTGTGAAGGAAAAAGAGTTAAAGGAACACACCTATAAAAGACAATTAACAGATATGTGAATAAAGAACACTGAAAGAAGAGCCTAATCTTATTCGGACACCAACCTTCCCCTAAAGAGAGACGTCATTATAAGCTATAAGTGGAGAGATGAACCTGCAGAGAAAGGGTTAATACGAAGAAAAAATATGGAAATAACATGAAAGGTGCATATACATGATAGAACCGCTCCAACGAATACCTGTGAAGAAAAAAAGAGTTAATGGAACACACCTATAAAAGACAATTAACAGATTTGTGAATAAAGAACACTGGAAGAAGAGCCTAATCTTATGCTGACACCAACCTTTCCCTAAAAAGAGATGTCATTATAACCTATAAGTGAAGAGATGAACCTGCAAAGGAAAGGTTAGTACGAAGAAAAATATGGAAATAACATGAAAGGCCCATCTACGTGGATGAAATAAGGGAACCTCTAACTTCCCACAGGAAAAAAGAACCTCAAAACCTGTAATGGGAAAGATAGGCACAGGGAAATACTAAATTCCAGACACAAAAAAGATGTCTCTTTCAAGAACCAGAGGAGACTGAGGGAGAGTCAGATTCCATTCGTGACTCAGATTGATTGTCCAAAAAAGTTGTTTACTCAGATGGTTCATAAAAAATCTGAGAGCGACCTTTAAAAGTTATTCTAAATCGTGAGGGACCAGCGAAGGAAAAAGGAATGTTCATGTCCAAAAGCCTCCGTCGAAGGTTCAAAAACCCTTCCGCCTGATGACAGTATCTCTAGCAAAATCCTGAGATATAGCAATCCTGTGGCCCTCCCAGGTAATCGATCTGATCTTCCTCATCTGAGACAGAATAAGCTCCGAGTGTTGATGTCGTAAAGGCTTGAACACTATAGGTCTAGGATGTGACGAAGACTTAGGACGAAACGAGGGAACTCTATGTGCACGCTCTATTTCAAATTCTTTCTGAAAGGAGATATGGAGAACCGTAGGGATCCAGTCCAGCTTGAGTTTCTGCTGGACTGGATCCCTACGGTTCTCCATAACTCCTTTCAGAAAGAATTTGAGAAGGAGCAGCTTTCTCCGCATCCTCTGGTAAACCAAAAATACGTAAGTTACTCCTACGGTTCCTATCTTCCTGTTCTATAAGGTCCCTCCGCAAAGAAGCCATAGAGCGCTCCAAACTCTGCACCTGCCTGGCCTGTTGATGTGATGTGTCCTCAACTGAACTTATGCGAGATTCTGCATTTGAAACACGCAATGACAAACTTTTGAAGTCACTTCTGATCGCCGCAACTTCAACTTGAAGTAGGTCCGTGTTTGTTTTAGTACTCTGCGCAATATCATGAACCGTATTTAGACGTAAAAGGATTGTGTCTAGAGTAGTAGTAGATTCCTTAGGTGTTAACTCTGGCGTGGGAGAAGTTTGTTTGGATCTCTTGAGAGTACCTTTTGCAACCTTATCTTTTGCAGGGAGACCCATATTATCTGCCATTGGAATAGAAATATGCAGGTGATAAGAAGACACCCCCACCGACCACTCACTGCACCAGACCACCAGAGCGCTGCCTGGAAATACCTCAGAGCAAGCCCCTCAGGGGACAAAGAACCGTGATCAAACACTTAACTGAGCCCTACAAAAAGTCACCCTCCGGACAGGTAGTAACCTCCACCACGTTGTTAATCAGTGCTCAGATAAGGGCGCGTCACTGAGAAACTGGTATCCAACCAAAGGTGATAGTAGAAAAGCAGTTGCAGAAAATCACAGACTGTTGTCGCTGTAGCAAAAAAACAGGACAGAACCAGTCAATTAGGAAGCAGGTGCTGAGCCTTTGCCTCTCCGAAACTGGTAAACATGGTGGTCATCCCATTACACAATATGAACTTTCATATAAATTCTGAGCGCAAAAGGACCTTTGATATTCCTGTTTTAAACAGTGCTTCGCACGTTCACATGGTGAAGAAACCAACATCCAAACACAGCGCACATTCAAAGTGCCTTCATATCGGATGTGCTGCACCTCAGGAAAGAAGTATCATATTCCAAAAGAACAGCGCTTCATTTATTAGTAAAAATGATTGCAAGTATTCACAGTCTGTTGTCACCGGAATTTCACCTCAGGGTATACAGCATTCCACAGATTCAGCCAGTGCAGGTTTACACACACAGTCTCAGTGCTCCTTTAAAATATCTTCACCTGAATGCACTGCATTTGCATCAGAACGCACCCTATCTTTTAAGCAACAGCGTTGTACATATTGCTAGGCGAAATGCTCTTACTGCTGTACCTCCAAACATCAAAGTATCCAGGGTTAATGCGCCCGTGCTCCTCGCGCCGCCGCCATCTTAGGCGCCACCTTGAGGAGAACACAAATACAACCGAAAAGGGTATGAAATGCGCTCCAAATGCGCCGCAACTCCTCCTCCGTGATCTCGCTACATTCCGCTTCCAATATTTATAGCGGAAACCGACCTTCCAGGAATCCGCTGTCAGGAAAACCGGACGACCTCACGGAGGCTCACCGGAGCTTAGGGATATGCGGCCATCTTGCCTGCGCGCGCGTCATGCCCCCATTATGCTGAACAGTCTAACGTAGAAGCACCCCCAGTTGCAGCACTCTGGTAACAATGAGGGAGCATTACCCAGGGGCTGCGAAGATATGCAGCACCGTGAGAGTAACGTCCATTGGCAGCGCCGCAGGGGCAGCTTAAAGCAAGCGAAGCACAATGGAACAACGTAAAATAACGCAGCGGCCCCTGAATGGCCAAGAATTTTAAAGGAGTCTAGGAAAGGCCACCTGAGGACACGCAGTAAAGAGGCAGCCAATGACAAAAAAAGGTGGCTGGAGAAGGAAGGGGCAAGAGAAGGAGTGAACCAAAAGACAGGACCAAGACAAGAATTAACAAAAGTGGCTGAAGGTGAGTGGGTAGTGTTTTTAAAGTGACTGGAAAGAGAAAGGTGTGAAGGGAATGGACAGAGAGGGGCTAGAGGGACTGCCTGGATGGAAAGAGCAGAACGGAACCGGTACAAGGATGTTGCTGGGCAAAGAGGAACATGAAGTGGTTTGGCAAGAGGTTGACAAGAAGTGCACTTCGCGGCCGTATCAGGCAGTTGGGAGGGCAGGGATTTCAACATTGTGTCAGTGTATGTCCCCCCAGCACTTCATAAGACTGCACTTGCAGACATGAGCACGATGATAATGAATTTCCCAGTGGGAGACATGGTACTTGGAGGGGACTTCAATATGACGCTCTGTGATCAGGAGGACCGATTACCACCTAGAAGCACGCCTCACCCCAGATCTAACCTTGGATGCATTTGGGATGGTAGACGTATGGCGCAAAAATAACCCCCTCACACAGCAATATACATTCTACTCTGGGGCCCATAATAGCCATTCTTGAATAGACCACATTATTGCACCGGCCGACCAGTTACCAAATTTCAAAGAGGTAACACACTTAGCAAGAGGTATTTCAGACCACTCCCCGATCTGGGCACGCTACTCTCCGGGGACAACACCCAAACGCAAGACAATTTTGCTTAATCCATGATACCTCAAGGTCCCCCATATTAAAACCAGCCTCACTAGATCCACAGACAATTTTTTTTTTTAATGTGGGATCAGTGGACTCTCCTCAGATACTCTGGGAGGCGTTTAAAACGGTAATAAAGGGACAAGCACTCTCATTAATAACAGGCCATAAAAAAAAAAAGAGGAAACAGCTAGAAGCGTTTGAGAGAGATCTACCACACTGTGAACGGAATTTTACGCTCACTCCAGCCAATTTAACCAAACACGCACTCGAGGTTAAGAGACAAGAATAAACTCCCTAGCCTCAGAGATGACCAGAGCTGAGCACCTAAACACGAGACACAAAATTTACGAACATGGGGATAAGGCCGGGAAATTCCTCGCAAAGCTAGACCAACGGGAAAGGGCAAACCGCTGGTAAACACACTAACAATAAACAGCTCGACAATATCTGATCCGCAGGAAATAGCGGAGGCCTTCGCTGCCCATTTCACAAATCTATATTCCCCTACCACACCGGCTACAGCTGAGGAGGCCAAAGATTTCTTAGTTGATCTCCCCATGCCGATGTTCTCTCCGGAGGAGCGGCAACAACTTGATGCTGACCTCACTGAAGACAAAATTGAAATGGCAATCCGAAGTATACAATCAGGGAAAGCAATGAGGCCTAATGGCCTACTGATAGAATTTTATAAATTAACAGCCACTAAAATAACCCAATATCTACGACAAATGTATCTAGAAAGTAAGCAACGGGGCATACTACCCAGCGACCAGAGACTAGCATCTATAGTAGCCAAACATAAAAAGGGTAAGCCAGCAGAAGACACGAGCTCCTAACGTCACATTTCACTGCTCAACGCGGAGGTTAAAATTCTGACAAAAGTACTCGCAACGCAGTTGCTCCAGGTCGTGACCAGGTTGGTGTACCCGGACCAGTTGGGGTTCATGCCGGGATGCAACACGGCCCTCAATCTGCGTCGACTTCACGGGGTGGTGGGGCGAAGGGACACGATTAAAGAAGCCGCGGTAATATTGTCTTTGGACGCTCACATGGCCTTCGAAACCACTGAATGGCCCTATATGTTCGCAGTGCTACAACAAATAGGAATTGGGCCCAAGTTTATGGCCTGGAACCGCCTGCCATATACAGGTCCCATGGACATATATCCCAGAGGTTCTCTCCTGCATGGCACGAGGCAGGGATGTCCCTTGTCACCCATTTTGTTTGCCATCGTCCTGGAGCCCTTAGCATTCTGGATACATGGGCACCCATTGATCCGCAGTCTGAAATGGACGGAGGGATGGGAAGACAGAATTTCCCTGTATGCGGGCGACATTCTTGTCTATGCAGCATCATCATGGGCGTCAATCAATAGAATACTCCAAATTTGCACCAACTTTGGGAAATATTCAGGATACTCCATAAACTGGTCATTCTCCACTATATACTTATTAAGTGCCCCCCCAACCCTGCCCCTAAACTGTGAAGCAACAGTATTGACAGAGGGTTTCCGATATCTAGGGATATTTGTAACGGCCGACACTGAACTTTTCTATGCGCACAATCTCATGGGTCCGATAACACATTTGCAAAATGACGTGCGCCACTGGAGGTCCCTGCCTCTGTCCCAACTTGGCCGAGCGGCCCTCTTCAAAATGATGGCACTACCTAGGTTCCTCTGTATTCTATAAAACACACCATACAAGGTCCCAGAGACCTATTTCAACATGATAGAAGGGGAAATTAGGAGATTACTATGGGATGCTCGGCCACCACGGATAGCGGTTCACAAGTTGACCCGGGGATGGTATGATAGTGGAATAGCACTGCCCGATGTGAGAGCATACTATTGGGCGGCCCAGTTAAGGTCATAAATCATTGGATACACCGCCCACATGGCAACCCAGCATATTGGATGGATAGATGGATTATGGGCCCAGGGGGATACAAAACCTCCCTATACACCAATCCAAACCACCAGCATCTGACAGGCCCGACAGAGCAGACAGTCTCCCTGTGGCATCGAGTGACAAAGAAATTAGGGTGGCATAACAAACTGACACAGGCCACTCCACTCTGGGAGGCAGAAATACTGGGGAAACTCGGCACCTGTCTGGGATTCAACAAATGGGACATTATTGGAATATCAAAGGTAGGCGACCTCTGGCTTGGGGAGAAAATACTCTCATTCGCAGAATTACAAACAGAATATGAAATGTCAGAAACAGAGATATTTCGATGCACACAAATCAAACATGCACTGACAGCAGCCATCCAGTCTGACCGAGACCTGCCAGAGGCTTCCCCGCTAGAAGACAGACTGTTTACAGACCACATGACTCGGAGAGCCATCTCCATGACATATCAAATAATAATTAACAACCTCCCTGATCCACTTACACGACTCTACTCACAGTGACAGACAGGCTTAGGAGACCTCGAGGAAGATGAATGGCAAGAGGCGCTGTCCTCCCCACTGGAAGTAGCTATAACATCTCGACTTAGATTGATACAACTCAAAGTACTACATAGAAAGTATTACTCCTGCAAAACTATGGTGAAAATGGGGAAAAAGGAAAATGCGTTATGTAACGGGAATTGTACTCAGGTGGGCACATATTATCACATACTATGGGAATGCCCGATAATCCAACAGTACTGGGAGGGGGTAACGTCACAGCTACGACAGGTATGTGGGAAGGAACTGTCTCTCCAGCTGAGGTTATGCCTCCTCAACATATGGGAGGCAACGGACTTGACCCGCACGGAACAAACATGGGTGACCCTGAGGATATCAATAGCGAAGTGAAATATTGCCCGTAGGTGGGGAGTACAGAATGCACCATCAGTTGAGGGATGGAAGCAAGATATGGACTGGTGCATGCTGGCTGAAAAAACGGTTTTCGTAAACAGGGATGCCCCGGAAGTGGGATTGAATGTGGGGAAATTGGAATGCTCATAGGGGATATGTGCATACCTCTCCTTCATTACAAAGAAATGGACTTGGAGGGCAGAGGAATACGTGGTACGTAAATGTCATCGAAATGTAATGGGACAAGTGTCTGGTACTGTCGGAAATAATAATTTGAATACAAACTTTATGACTATTTTATGGAATGTTGAATAACTCTGATTGTTGTATGATTCCAACCTTAATAAAAAAATGTTTTTAAAAAAAACACAGTGCTTCACATAGTGTTCATGGCTAGCACAAATAATTCCTTGTCCAAAGAGGTTTATTCAAGTGACAAAATGCCAAGATTGTGTGTAGGAGGTTGGCTTAGTATATCGTGCACACGCATTCAAGTGATGCACCTTGCACTAATACAGGCAATCCTTATAGTGATTTTAGTGGTCTTTGATAACCATAGAAAGCTCTCAAAATGGTAGCTGTGGAGAGCAGCCTTCAGGCTTATCACGAAGGAGTGTACGGAAGCCTGTTTTACCAACTTCAATCAATAGTGTAAGTTTAATTAAAAAGAACCACACAGTGTTTATATAAAAATAAGTCTATTTTTTACACAACACAATCACTAACACATTGGTATATCTTCTGCCCGGAGATACCAATAGCACACACAAGAATACTTTAAAAACAATCAGGTGAGTAACACAAAATACAGTGGTCTCCAGGGGGAGACCAAACCATATACTAATAAAGTGAAATTCGAACTGAAAAGGAGAACGGGACTTGGACCAGAAGACTCAGAGGAGCCGAGGACATGAGGAACCACCCAAGGTAACTGCCCAGGAACCCCCTGGAGGCTGTGTGCAGAGTGGAAACACAGCTGGGTGCCCAATGGAAGTCAATAGAGAAGTCACAGATGCAGTTTTAAAGAAGAAGGACCCTTCCTGGAGGACCCAGAGGAAACCTGTTGGAGCGACAGAAGGTTGGACAGCCACCCCACCAGTGGATGCCCCAGAAACCAGGTTACCTGCAGCAGGGGAGCCGGATGTACAGAGGTGTAGTGACGTCGGAACCTGCTGTAGACGACAATGGGAAACTTTGAAGAAGATGCCTCCGGAGAAGACTTTGAAGGAGTCCGGTGGAATCCAAGGGTGGATTCTTGAAATGAAGAACCTGCAAGCAGAGGGGACAGAGACTATGCCACTCGGAGGTGACCAGGAGGCACGGAAACACAATACCCACCGATGTCGAGAGGTTCAGAATAGATGACGGTGACCTTGTCACTGCAGCTGTGAGGACCAGGTAACACTGAGGAAGACCAGGAGCCATGTATGAGCTGTCCCACGTCGGATGTCAGTGCCTAGGTGGTCGGTGTCCGGCGGGAGCACCAACAAGCCTTTGAGCCGCAACTAGTGTGGAGAACGAAAAGGAGCAAACGTAGGGACCATCAAGGTCCAAGGGACTGAACAAAAGCAGGAGAGCAAGTAGGGGAGCCCATTGAAGCAAAGGAAGACCCCCGAGAGGACCCACAGGTCGGAGGCACAGGAGTCGCAAGAGGACCTCAAGCAGCTCACTGAAGTCGAAGCCCCACCATGAAGGAGTTGCAGGGAGGACTCTGTTCTTCAGTAAGTGAGGTGCTGGAGGCTGGTGATTCTTGTAGCCCGAAGATCTCTGGAGTGCAGAGGCAACAAGCATTGGCAACAGTAAGTCGACGCAGTGCACAGGGGTTCTGTCCCAGCAGCCCAACAAGGGATACTGTCCTTCAAATTGCAGGGAAGACAGGTCAGGCTTCTAGGGAGCCACAGAACTACCACAATCACCTGTGTTGCTTAGCCTCAGGATGTCCATGGGACGTCAGGAGCAGCAGACCAGTCAGCTTTGTTGTGGTGCCTGCAGATGCAGGGGAGTGACTCCTTCACTACAAGGGAGATTTCTTTGGTTGTCCTTGATGCCCACAGGTCTTCTGGAGAACCTGGATAAAGCATAGACACAGACGACGCAGAAGACTTGAAGAAAAGCGAGACTAGGAGCAGCAGGAGTTTTCCTTGATGCAGTCTCGGTTTCAGTCAAAGTCCAACGAAGTCCAAGTGCCCAGATGATTGAAGAGTGGCATAGTTTCAGGGTTGAGTCTGGTCCCATGACGAATCTGAGGAGCCACCCACTGGTGAGCCCTTAAATACCCTAAGAAAAGACTTGGGATGACTCAGGGATCCCTCCAAGAGGAGGGGCTGGACAGAAGAGAGTATATTTACCTTCCTTTGTCCAGTTTTGTGCCAGAGTGGGAACCAAGGGTTCCTGAACTGTCTCAAACTAGAGTATGCAAGGAGGGCACCATCTGTGCCCTTTAAAGCAGTCTGGTGTTGCTGGCAAGCACCCCCACCCCAGCCCAATACACTAAGTCCTGTCTGGGATGTGGTCACACCTCCCTGTGACAGTAAATCTATTGTTCTACCTTCCCCTGCTGGAGCGTGGCTCTGCAGCAGGAGGGCAGAATCGTGTCTGTGGTCAGTAGCAGCACTAGCTTGTTAGCAGACCCTGAAAGGCTATTACCAGGAGAACAGTGGGGGGTCCCCTAAGGAGCCTCCCAGTACATGGGATCATACTTCCAACACTGGAATCGGTGTTGGGGTATGAATCCAACATGTTTGATACCAAACATGGCCGGGTTCGGTGCAGCCATTATATATTGAGACATCTCGTAATGACTGATGTCCACTATATATAGTAAAATGGCTGACTGCACTTACAAAGCCTGGAGAATCGATTCCGGGGTTTGTAGGGGTGTCCTGCTCATGCAGGGGCACCCTCACACTTATAACCAAGCACCCTGCCCTCAGGACTGAAGAGCCTGCCATAGGGGCGACTTATAGGTTTTAAGTGCAGTGACCTCAGATATAAGGAAACGTATCGGTCGTGTGAGATGCAAGCACTAACTCACACAAGCTGCAATGGCAGACCTGTAGTCACAGTTTAAGTGGACTCCCATGGGTGGCATACTACATGCTGCAGCCCATGGGAGACCCCTGGTGTACCTATGCCCTGGATACCTCAGTACCATATACTAGGGACTTATAAGGGTACACAAGTAGGCAATTGTGGAGGTACAAAAGTACTTACCAGAACCATTTCAGGAGAGGTAGCACAGTTGCTGGGGTCCTGATTAGCAGGATCCCAGCAGGCTAGGCCAAAAACACTCTGACACCAGGCAAAAAGTGAGGGTAACCATGAAATCAGATCCTACTATCCTACACCGCGTGTCATAAAACACCGGATGCGCAATCAAGCAATTACCGATTTCAAAAAGTTGCACGTGAGATCAGCAAAACATGGTAAAGTGCTGTACACAAAATATTTAATTTTAGTGCTATAGTAAATGTACGTGTCTCAAGCAGGAAAACGAGAAGCTGGTATGCTCCTTCAACAATCTTCAAAATCATACAAAACATTGACCCAGCTGGTCGGACAGTTCCTCTACATTACTCAGTGAAAACGTGTGTTTAATTCAGGGAGAGCCTTACCGAGGAGCAGCTCGCCCTCAAACCTCCATAGACGGGTACCTGCCACATAGATGTGTGGCCTGGTAATTTAACCTTGCAGTCAGGGGAACGTCAGCATGTACGCTCAGTGATGCGCGCCTGTCAGAAAAAGCATTCCATCAGTGACGCGCCGGTGGAGAGATAGAAGACCCGGAGAAAGTGATGCTTATCAAGCCTCCGCTCATATCTTCATATATCGGGTATGAGGGGCACTGTGCCTTCTCTACACTAAAATTACTTAACCTGCATGCTCCATAATGTCTGCAGGAAGCATTAACGTATTGTCGGCCAAGGATGAAAAAATAAAAAATGAACAAACAGGCGAATGTGTGATTTGAAAACAGCAGCTTCTCTCTGAATGTACCTTGTCAATGGAGGCTCGTTATGCCCTCCTTTCATTATTATATTGATGAATACATGCAGTTATACATGTTCATTACAGAGACACACAAGTCATGATTACTGCCTATTTACAAACTATATGAATATTCTGAACAGTTTATGTATAAAAGAGAGCATTAGAGTATTTGTTGTTTTCAATGTAGATCTGAGATGTATTAGGTGAGAGGTCGATGATCAGCCTCGACCGGTTCAAGTAAGAGCAGTGGGGCAGAGGGAGCGGGGTGGGGTGGGGAGGAGTCAACAGATGACAACGAGGTACAATAAAATAAAACAAGCATTGGCATAGCCAATAGGTCTCGCCTTTGGGACCTTATCATTTTTTAGTTATGCTTTACACGGAGAAGTGTTTGTTGGGGTTTAAAAGAAGCAACACAGGCAATACATAAAAAATGCAGATTACTTGCTGAACACTACATGTGCGCCTACCGTCCACCTCCTGTCCCGAACGACTGGCATGGACTGGTTGGGCGAGGGACTGGAAAAGCAAGATGAAAGGGTGGGCTAGCGAGATAAAGCAGCGACGGGGCGTGTGGGGGATTGAGGTAAAGCCAAGTGCCATGCTGAGCGAGGGAAAGGATTGCTTCAATGAATAAATGCAGATTACTTGCTGCGTGTGGCGCCCAGACTAAAGGTGTCTACATGTTGCAGGAAGGTCGCAGAAGAAAAAAAAAAGCAAAGATAAATAAATAAAAAAGTTGGGGGTGGGTGTATATGCAAGCACGGAGGGTGGGGTGCTTATGGGGACGGGGCAGAAACACGGAGAAGTGCTGTTTGAGGTTTAATAGAAGCAACACAGGCAATACATTTTAAAAAATGCAGATTACTCGCTGAACACTACATGTGCGCCTACTGTCCACCTCCTGTCCTGAACGAGTGGGGGATTGAGGTAAAGCCCAGTGCCATGCTGAGCGAGGGAAACGATTGTTTCAATGAATAAATGCAGATTACTCACTGCGTGTGGCGCCCAGACTAAAAGTGTCTGTGTTTCAGGAAGTCGCCAAAAATCTCGTCCTCACCCGATATCTCCTCACAAACTTTCTGACCTGCACTTAAACTCGCTATTTTATTATTTTATTTTTATTTATAAAGTCTTCTATAGCACGAACTAGACCCTGGAAGGTTAGCAGAGCGCTTGACAAATGTTACAGAAACTAGAAAGCAGGAAGCTCTTGCATCAAATATTCTAGAACTGAAGTTAGAATAATAAACACTGTTCTAAAATATATAGGACGCAAGTTTAGCTGGATGTAGAAATGAAATACAGGTCGAAATTTTTGTTGGGAGGTATTGTTTACATCAAGTCGAGAGTTGTGAGTCTAGTCTTCTAAAGTCTGTTTTTCTCAAAGATGTTTTTGCTGTCTGCATTCACATGGTTTCCTCGTAAGGTGTGCCTCCTTGCTTGAAGCAAGCTCACTAAAGTGAGATCCACTCTGCAGATATGGCTACCCTGATAGTGACGGACACACACGCCACTGCCACGCCACTGCCACACTCTAGTGTCACTGGAGGTTAGGCTACCCAGCAGTGAGATTTCTGTAATAAATGAAACCACCCAGAACTTGTAAGAAGACGCAGGTAATTGATCTCTGCAGTTTCCATTGCAAACTCTGGAAGGAAAATGAAGAAAGTACATTAAATTACACTCTTCCTAATAAAGTTTGTTTAATCGGACCCGATATTTCCTTTTTCAATAGTCTCCACTTTAAAATGATTACCACAGTACAAGGAAAGTCATTGTCGAAATGCTCCTCTGCGCTTCACTGTGTTTTACGGCGAGTTCCGCTTTGAGTTGAAAACTCTGTATTGCTTGAACTAATTAATTGAAATCTGATTGTGCTGCTTGGTTTGCATGAAAGCGGATGTTAATTGTTGCTTCTCTTGAGTGTCAAGGAGTGGTCTGTTGCGAGCCTGAACCGAATGAGTTGTTCGTGTTGTGAAACTATCCTGCCCACACACAACCCCGTCAGCATTTTCTTCTGATCGGTCATGAAGTGTTACTACTATCTTAGTGCGATATTTCACAATTAACTGCTGCAGTTCAGTTTTGAGCGAAGCGACCCAGTGAGAAGCTTCCTCTGTAGTATTTCTTTCATTCAGTGAATAATATCAGAAGAAAACAAGTGTTAAAGAGGAGCGAAGTGACTGAGAAAGGGAGATCGCAATAACAGCAAGCGAACAAAAGTGAAAGCGCCAGGATGTGTAGCCTCGCGCTGAAAGCTCGCGCTGAAAGTTAGCGATGCGCTTAATGAGCCATGACGAGAGAGGAAAGCCAGATGGCGCCTGTGCGCGTAAACGTGCGCGTAACCACACGCTTTAGGCCACACAAAAAGCGTGTGTTGAGCTTTTTGAAGCCCACTTACTAAAAGTCTCGCCAGTGCACCGCATGCGCTGGCTCAGGCGAGACCTAAAAAAGAAAACCACTTACCTTGTGCTCGCTGCATCGCCGACTCGCCAATGCTGATTCGCAAAAAATCGCTATTTGAGAATCGCAAAAGGACATTTTGATACATATGGCCCCAGATTTGAGAAGGGGACTTGAAACCCCGCCCCTCATTTCCATTGGCTGGCGTCACCGTTTATGCTAAACGGTGGGCTGCCATTGGAAATGAGGTTTTTTTGTTGCCGCCCTTTCGCCTTTTCGTCCGGCCCATCCGGACTGGCTCGTCTGCTTTGCGGCTGTCGCAAAGCAATTCCTTATCTTTAGGGGGGCCATCTGTTTAGAATCAGCAGTATCAGGTTACTTCAGCCGCGTGTTTATTTTTGCATCGCGCTTTCACTGAAAGTGAAAGCGCGATGCAAAGATAAACAAGCGGCTGCGAGCGCTTGTTTAACCATATAAATGCTGCTACTGAATGAGTGCATGCTTTGTTTATGAAATTATAAATGTGTATTGATGATGTTTTCCCTGTCAAAGTTTTTGTAATGTATTCCAGTGTGTGTTTTATTTATTTTTCATTGCGCTTTCTTGCATTGTAATTTTATTTTCCTGTCCTTTATGTAACTTCGTCTCTAGTTGGTATTTAAGAAGCAAATCGTTTTTTGGTGTGTGTAAACGCCAGTGTCTTTTATTTATTTTTTTTCTTCAAAATTTGATCTGTTTAAAGCAGAGGTCCAGAGAGGGGCATCCGTGGCATGTGCCCCAGTTGAGTCACGTGGTCTGTGATTAGCGCCATAGGTGCTGTAGGGGGCACTGAGCCAGTACTGTGGTAAACGCATTAAAGTGCTGCCTAAGAGAAGCGCGAGAAAGGGCATCTTTATGATGAAATCAAAATAAAGGTCTAGCAGGGCGTAGTGTTGGAGAAACCCTAAACTAGAAAATACAAGGGGCGTCTTTACCTAGAAACAGGAGTGTGGGCCGGGGTGCACCAGTCCGCCACCCTTCCAGTGATGACCTCCCGTGTCTTTGATCTCGCCCCACGCCAGGAAGTGACGAAAGGCGGGATTGTTCCTCCCTCGCGCAGAGTGAAACTCTCGTGTTTGCCAAATGGAACTGATTGGCTTTGAAATGCTGTGCGCACCCTTGGAGTAGATTGGGGGTCAGCGCGACCTCATTGTCACCCCAACAGCACTCGCCGGGCTCACCTTGATAAGATGCTTCCAAGGAGCCCTCCCCAGGCGGAGGACAAAGGGCCGCTGGTGTGAATGGCTCGCCCCGGGGGTGTTGTTTGAGCGGGACCCTACTATGGGCGGCATGGGAGGAGGCGCTGGTGTTTGAGGCCTTTGTTGGCCAGGATATCTTATGCATGTGGTGCAGACTCTGCTATTGAATTACTCCGGAGTGTTTCACTGCTGGGGGAAGGGCCTGCAGTAACCTGAAGCTGGCCAGGTCTAACAGGACGAAACTTGGGCCTGGTGCCTGGCATGCCAGCACTTGGGGTTTTTATCACGTGGCAGCGTGTCTCCTGCTTCCCACCTGGTGTGCTCCCCATCACTTATTTGGATTGTGTGTAGCAGTTGACTTTACAGCAATACTTATGCCACCAGTGATTAGTTCATGTCTGTCTGCAGAGTGAGCCGTGTTTACGGGTATTACCTGCAGTGTAAACTACAGATGGGCGCTGCATTGTCTGCAGAGTGGAATGCAGTGTCGCAACACCCTTCAGTTCTCTCAAACCCAGCTGGCCTGGCAGCGCACCTCACTGTGCTCCTTTTAATTCACTTGAGACAAAGTCTGTATTGTTGGCTGGAGGTGGCCTCCGTGAAAAGGTATCTGGAGGCCAGTGGCTCTCACTGCAGGCAGAGCCAAGGTGGAATCGGGCACGAGTGACTCAATTAAACACACACTCTCACTCTCTCTTTATGCAGTCACAGGAGTGTTCTGACTTGGAGGACTAAACTAGGCCACTCCGTGCTCTGTTCTGCTGCTTCCAAACCCTGGGAAGCAGACGGTGCCGGAGCTTCTGGTGGGTTGGGCCCGCCTTTAGTGCCAGCCCCAGCTTCTCCTCCGGCAATGGTATTTGCTACCCTGGGCAATAAATTAATACAAATTAAATGCGTACACCCAGATAGTTGGCATCACAGTTATCAAACCGGACGATTTTAAGCTATTAGTATTGGAAATAACAATGCCTTGTATTTATGTTTTAAAACTCAAATCATAAATAGAAGGCATTGTCATTTACAATGCCAATAGCTCAAAATCGTGTGAATGCGAGACCTATTGCATTGCAAATGCTTGTTTCTATCCTAATCTGTGTTTACCGATTATTCTCCTGCCTGCAGCAGCTACAAAAACACCATTGTTTACAAATGTTTATACCTTTTGAGGGCACTGTGTACATAAATGTTGGTCTCCCTAGACCGCAAGAGTATCCCGGGTTTACATACTGAGCATAATGTGTGCAATGTGGCTTACTCCTTTTGTTCTGTTGGAAGATTGTTCTACTGGAATATCGAATTTTAAATAAAAGTAAATATAGTTTCACTATTCTTCACTCCAGCTATATGCACATTGATAAACCTATATCTTTAAGGTATGCAAAGGTGGAGTTGAGAATAGTAATTCTCTACCTACCTATATAGGTAGCTTCACGATATAGCACTAGACGATAGTCTGGCTCTGAAAATTTTATTGTAAGATATTTTTGTTCTCGGGATTCTGATTTACAACCTGTTGGAGAGTGAACACCACTCCATGCCTCATCTGCCCATGAAATCAGACAGGTATTTGCCAGTGGTCTGGAACCAGAAACAAAACGGTAATTCCCCAGAAACCTTACCTAGCTTTCCTAGACCCAGAAACAGGCAGCAAAGGGAAGAAGGGCAAAAATGTCTGGATGATTTTTTCTCTATACAGCACTTATGACGTTTCTGAGCCTTGTTTAATACCAGTGTTACAACTCAGTTTAATGGTACATAATTTAGCACAATTAGAAGAATGGAATGCTGGGTCCTGGTTGCCGAGTTTCAAACGCGTTACCTTCTGATCACTTCTAATGTCAGCTATGAGCGTTTAACTCACTGAGCCATGTTGACAGCTCATTTGCAGAGGTATGGTGTCTAAAAAGTCCCCTGCCTTACCAGTTCATGGTACTCCCTGGCCTTCATTCTGTTACCTTTGGTTTCGAGACAGTCACGTGACAGGGGGGTGGGGTAGGGACTTTCACTGAATAGTAGATGTAGTTTTTATACATGCTGTTTACCAGACTGAGGGCGTGATCTTAAAATGTATTCTGTCCTTCTACCTTGCCCATTCCTGTAACAAGTCACTCAGACAGCATTCCACCCACCCCACCCCGGGCCCAGACTCCATTGCTGAGATGTTGGTATGCCTGTCATCAAACATAAACCTGTCATTGTCACACACAGCGCTCATTGTGTATTTTATAAACGTCACTTCCTCTTAACTCACTCTGCTCCGTAGTACTCCCCCTCAGTGCTTCTGCCAGAGTTTGACATTCACTGGTCTCCATCCCATGGTTAAGTCTTCCAACAGATTTCGATTAACCCATATCATACCTCTAAAATCACCCTCATTTGGATATTATAATCCTCTTTGAAATCATTTTTCACTCTCTAACCAAGCAGGTCATCCCCAAATAACTCCACGAGGCCCCTCGCTCTTAAAACCTTTCTTTGCTTTTAAACATTAGTTCTTCTTTATTGGTTACAATGAGATCACCATCTGAAACCACTTGGTCTCACCCACATGCCCCTCTCCTAAGCCCACCCCACTGTGAGGCTCACCTGGGGCTTCAGCAGGGACGAAGTGGAAGGAACAGATGCTGAATCCCAACTTCCTTCACCCTCCTCCGTCGCCCAACAACGTCAAAGCAAAAGAGGAGAAAGTGGGGAAGAGGGGAAAACAAAACAAGGAAAGGGAGAAGGAGTAGAATCCACTGGTCCGTCCGGTATGGTGTCGCATGTGTTTCCTAATAGGCAAAAGATACAAAAAGGTAAGTATGACCCTAAAACCACGAGAGGGCTATATAGAAAGTGAGGCTAAATGTAGGAATATACCTGTTGAATGTTCTGATGGTAGGATAAGGAAGACATGAACAACTAGAACTTGAAACTGATACAGTGGTATCTAAAAGGTAGAAATATGCAAATTACTCATTAAGGCTGCAGAATTTGAGCATTAAACAATGATAAGTGTGAAACATACCAACCTTAACGGAGACCACCACCTGTATTCATTAGACCCATAAAAACGTATTTTATCCTGAAGAACTAGGAAAAAAATCAAAAACTTATTTTCCCAGACAGGAGAAAAAAAGGAGAAAAAAATGGTGCACAAAAAGGTGCTGGGTCAGGATAGGTTTAACCAAGCTATTCAAAATCAGGCAACTAATATCCTTCTCTTATTTTGCAGCACAAGAGAAGAAGCAGGAATAATTTAGGGCAGAGACTTAACTCCAAACCGCTCAATAGAGGCAGAATCAGATAGGTATCTCTTTTTCACACTATGCTATATAATTTGTTTCCTACCGAAGGATGAAAACAATGGTTCTTTAAATACTTCTTTTTGCTTGTATTTCCTTTCCAGGTGCAGAAAGAACAGCGTTAAGGAAGGCTGTTCATGAGGAGAAGTAACAAAGCTGACCGGTGAGGGAACGCCGACTCTGCAGCAAGCCCCGGAAGAGGAGCGGTGACCCGGAAGGCAAAAAGACAGAAGACGTCGGGAGAAGAACGCCAAGGACATTTCAACTCTCCAACGCGGTTGCAGGAATTCAGGTAAGTGCGGGCTTCATTCACTGGGAAACTAAGGGAGGCTAGGCGGGGGTCCGAGACGGAACGCGTTCCCGTCATAGACCACCCCCTTTTGTAGGTCTCATGCGCCGCCTTCGCCAGCTGATTTGTCTCGGCCAGGGGGGCATGCGCTTGTGGCTGCTGGGCGGGGTGGTTAGCCAGGCTGCGGGTGGGGCGGCATGACACCCACCTTCTCTGGACCCACTGAGCTCAGTTGGCCACCACTGTCAACCTCTCTGTCTCAGCATTTCACTCACTGTGCCGGTCCAACACCTCTTGGCTCCAACCTTCTCTTCCTTCTACAATGACTGAGGTGTCATTGCAACAAAACTATTTATACTTTTAGTCTTCATATAAAGGCTGCCTTCAATTCCACACTCTCAGGTAACCATACATTTCACCCCTTTACACTGCTGCATTGGTCTTCACTGCACTAGCTTCATGTTGACCTCTGCTGGCCCCTAAAGATGAGGTTAGCGCCATCTGCTCTCTGCTTACTTCTTAGCGCAGATGGGGTTAATGTGAGAGCTGCTTAAGTCGATAACTTCTTTCACCAAAGTTGCCAATACATATAGAAATGTGTGACATTGTTTGGCAATGGCCAGTATGACAGAATGGATGTATGTATGTGGACACCAGTAGCTTTGATCTCAGTCCTTTTAAAGATGAAAGGATATCCCCAGCCTCAGACTGAAGAAAACGAGAGGACGCTGGACGTCGGTACAACTCCAGCTAAGGGACGGTGCATTTTGAGTCTTATACAAGATACTTATTTGCTGCATTGTGATAAAGCCCATACCTTACCTTCCACTTCTTTATCCACCTTACTTACACCCTTATCAAATGCTAAAATCTATTCGTTTGCTCCCTTGTATATCTCGATCAATGCATAAGAACGATCTGAACATCTACATAGTAGTATCAGAATCTGACCATGGCCTACTGTTCATCGCAGAAACCTGGCTATGCGATGATGAACCTACACCACACGAAGCCACACCACTAATCCATAAAATATTTAACAAGACTGTCCTTTGATACCTATTGTCTGTAAAACCACTCCTCGTATTAAATTAATAGTGGACTATGCAGCCCCTGAATGCGAATAAGAACATATCCAATACTCTTCATTGTCAACGTATGCGTGTGCATTTCTTCTGATCTCCAAACTTTCACCGTCCAACTTAGAATTCACTGAGCCACCCTCGACTTCATTGCAGTAACTACCTTGACGCACCCCAACCAGTGCATACTTGGGAGCTTCCATATGCAGTTTGACAAGACTACCTCCTATGTAGCAAAATGCCCACTGTCAAGTCTGGAATCAATTACTTTTCTTATTTGGTCTCTGGGTTCACTCAAACAGCTGAGAATATGCGTGATGTGATATTTACTTCTGCTAGAATCATCTCAGTGACTATCCCGTTACCTTGACTGAACTTCATATGATCCTTTTCAAAATCTTCACTCCATGAGCACTAAAAACTAGTAGCTCCCCAGGCCACCTACTAAGGATCAAAACATGAACGAAGCTGACATAGCCTCAGTGATGCACGTGTCCCTTTTATATTTATTTTTTTGCTTAATCGAATAGTTCACTGTTTTCTGAATAAATACAAATGTCTCAATATTTACTCAAATAAACTTTTTTGATTTTAAATTCCATCGTTTTCGATGTAAATCCAATGAAATCAAATGTATTGTTGTCGTTCATTGCATTGGAGTTCCTCATCAGGACCATGCCATTAGATTATTTACACATTATACAATGAAGTCTGCCAGTAAATTTAAATAACAAAACTTCATTAATTGCACCTAATCAGAGCAAACCCCCAAAATGTCAAAGTATCGCCCATTACAAAATCATCTCAATAACCTATTGATACCAGGTTGATCAAGTTCAGATGCCTGTTCAGCAAACTCCATTCCATCACAGATGTCAACTCGTCAATTTCCGACCAGTAGAATAGAACATGGTTAGCTTAAACCTTATGGCAACAGAATTAGCAATCAGGTAGCCCCCCCTGGCTAGGGCTAGACAACCAGATGTTCACGTAGGCTAACCGGGCCTATGGTTTCATGCTTGTTTCTAAAGAACACAACACAACAGACCGGGCTTAGGTTAAAAGTCGTCTGCTCACTGAAGCAGATCTGAATATCACTGACGCACCCTTGAGAAGCTCAGCGTATCTTCCACATGCACATGAGCAAATTGTATTGATTTTCATTTGCACATCCACATCTTTGACATAACCCCAGTGTCACTCATAGTGAATTAGGTACACTACATCTACGTTAACTCAAGAGATGCCCTGGGCAGCTCCCTTAACTTCCCTTAAACAATTTTCAGCGAATCTAGACAAAGAATGTTTCCACTGAGGACATTTTAACACTGAACTCTGTCTACTCCTTTTAAAAGTGGCACCAAGACCCTAGTTTTAAAGTGTACTTTGCAGCAAACACAATCTTTAACACTGAATAAAGAAGTGATAGAGATAAATTCAGTGCACATGAACCCCGAAATTCTAGCTGCTCTGGAAAAAAAGAGGCGTCTGGCGGGCAGTGGACTAATGTAGCCAGTGCAGGAAACACTGATCCATTTCGTGGTCACAGGCTCGGGGTTCCGTGGCGTCCACTCACCC
Source organism: Calotriton arnoldi (assembly GCA_963921515.1). Lineage (NCBI taxonomy): Eukaryota > Metazoa > Chordata > Amphibia > Caudata > Salamandridae > Calotriton > Calotriton arnoldi. The sequence continues at coordinate 108,498 of CAWUFW010021027.1, forward strand.
TCTCATGCCTCTGTGTGAACAAAATGTGTGCCATTTAGTTGTGTAACAAGAAACATCTGTTTTTCAATGGTAAGATTCCCTTCAGGATGAACATGCGCTTTACAGATACATATTTAGGTGCTTGATGCAAGTTGTCACAGTGGCACACATTTCTATTTTTCTTCTTGGTACACCTGTGTGACTCTAAAAAAAAAAAAGATGGTCTCTAAAAACAAGGATGCTGGAGAAAGACTTGTAAAACTTTCAGGTAGGGTAAGACCAAATAGAAACGGTATGTTGAGTTTTTTTAATATTGCCTGGAAGAGGAGCAAAAACATAACTACACTGTATAAAGTATGTTTCTAAAAGTTATCATGTCCTGTATTATGTCTCTGTATAAATTGGTCTTGTGTATAATAAAATGTAAGGAGCAAACACACATTTTAAATGTTCATCCTATAATACATGTGATGCTTATATATCTTAGAAGTTAAAACAATAAATAATTGAAAAGTTTTCATTAATTGTATCTTGGTTTGCTCTAAAGTGTTAGATAAAATAAAAAGTAAATTTTCTTGTATGGCTGTTTCTCACAATAAAAATGTGTTCTATCTTAACAGTTGTTACTTGGATCCTCATTTACAATTTGAAGGGAACTTAAAAGCCTCCAAATTCTGGAGGAATTACAAATAATGAGTAAAGTCTACTGGCTGAATTTCCTCTACAAAAATATTCCTATGGTGGTGGAAATTCAGTTGGTGGATTAAAGTCTATATTTAGAGTTTTCTCCAGAAATTTGGAAGATATTCAGTTTCCTTCGAATTCTAAATGAGGACCTTAATTTTTTTAGTAAAAACAAGTAAAACATAAATTACTTACTCAGTAAGATTACAATCTAATAGGCAAAATGATCTCATGCATTTTTACGTTCCGTATCCTATAAATTTGGTCTAACCGTTATTCGATATCCAGATTCATTCAGAAAAATCTTAACTTCATGAAACTGCCACCAATCTGATTCCATTCCCAAACAGAATATCAGGTGCCAGTGCTGCCATTGCATCCATTTTTGATCCAGAGACAGCCTTACAGGTTTTACCATCCTAAACCAAAATGAAGACAAACAGAACTTTCGGGAACCTCCTGATACTGAAGTACCTCTGAGCAATGCGCAGACTGCTTATCACACCAGCTAAAGCAAAGTACTACACTAACACCATCAATGAACCCATCAACAGAAGCTGAATGCTGTTCAAAAATCAAGCAAGCACTGCATCAACCCCCTGCAAGACGTACCTATTCCTCACTCCTCAGAAAAGCACGCCATCAACCTCTTCTTTAGTAAAAACAGAAATGCAGAAGATCTGACAGTATATCAATGACACCAAGCCTGCTTAATCTCTTACACTCACTGCTTCCGGTAGAATTCCACAATGGTGAGGCTTCAAAGCCTTATCTCTCCCATATCCCACTAACATACTCAACTTTCTCAAAGCCACTTCTTATGAAAATGATGCATTACCATTGTCCATCATCAAAGCTCTCTCTGGGGATGCTCTCTTACTGCCTCCCTCGCTCAAGGCATCTTTCCAGAAGCTCTTGAGATAAATCAGATCCTCTCACACCTAAAGAAACCTACACTAGACCCTGATGACCTTGCCAACTACTGACCCATCAATCACCTACCAGTCATCGGAAACATACTTAAAAATGCAGTCTATGTTGAACACAAATATCACATTAATGCTAACCATCTTCTGCATGACTACTAGTCTGGCTTCAAGTCATGCTGCAGTTGCGATGCGCAACTGCTACATTGTAGATGATGCCCGGTTGACCACAAATGAAGATGATCACTGCCTCATGATATTGCTGGATTTCTCAGCTATTTTTAGCTCAGTGAATTATTCCACCCTCATATGTACCCTGGAGCCTTGAATGGGATTCACCGGCTATATCCTTCAGTGGTTCTTCTCCTACCTTGCCATCCAACATCTGTTTGTTCACATGGGCAGCTCCAGGTCACAAAAGATACCAATCACCTGTGGAGACCCCCAGGGTTCCACATTTGCTACTGTCATCTTCAACCCTTACATGGAGCTGGTTGGTACTCTACTCACAGATAGCAGCATCCAGGCACCCAGCATCCAGTCACCAATATGCTGATGCTATGAAACTCTGCACATCATTCAGACCTGGGTGTCAAGTGCCCACCTAAGTTCAACCCAACCAAGACAGATTTCTCATTATTTGCCTAGAACATAAAAACGATACAATACAAATCTGGCTCAATGACATGAATCTTGCCACCTTCGAACTCCAACTTTCACTGAAATCATTTGGATTCATCCTGGACACCAACCTCACTTTCAAGGAACATATTGTCAAAAAACAAAGGTGCCTGATACCAGTTCTCTCTTCTAAAGAAAGTCGAATCGTTTCTTCCAGAAAGCGACTTCAGAACTGCTGATCACGCCCTCGTACTCTCATATCTGGATGGTGCCAATGCCCTACTTCATGGCCTTCCAGGAAACACACTGGCATCCTTTAGGGGCATCCTACATGCCACAGCACTTCTTATCCAGGGCCTGCAGAAATATGATCACATCATCCCCATCCTGATGAAACTCTATTGGCGCACCTTGCCAGCCCACACCAGCTTCAAAATCAGCTGCATCATTTACAAATCTATCACGACCAGCACACTTGCTTTTCTTTCAGACAAACTCACCATCTCTGGGGGTTCTTGGCACACCTGCATCCAGGACACGATCAGACTGCAGACTAAGAAATGTAAAAAAAGAAAAAAACAAGACAGCAGGTCTTTTCCATCTATACACCCAGGACCTGGAACAACATCCCTGTATCCATCAGGACTGCACCCAATGCTGCTCTAATTTAGGAAAGAGTTAAAGACTCCATTATTAGAAGAAAACTGCATAACAATTCACTAAGCGTCCACAACCCAGCTTCCTCTCCTGTTACTTGTTGACTTTACCCTGGTCTTTGGCCATATACAGCATTCTGTGGCCTTTTGACTAGGTTCACGCTGTAGAAATACCATATACATAAAATAACAATGTCATCATGCATTGAGACAATTGGATATTTAAAGTCTGTGTTCTGCCACTGGTGTCTCTCTTAATTAAGCCCTTTCAAGATACAAACTCAATTCTACTATCAGCTCTGTAAATGGAAGTGTGAATTAGACACTCTGTTTAGTCCTACATCCCTTCACAAGCCATGTAAAGGTGGAAGGGCCTAGGGAAAAAATCAACTTAACTAAATTAAAATGTTAATACATGCCAGACATATACTTTCTTTTAAAATAGTTCACCTTCATACATGAGGGCATGAATCATGTTCTGAGTTACAAAGCAGTAAACAAGTAAATAAGACAGAAGAAGTGTATTAGTCATAAGAATTATGAAGACGTGCATTTGGCTCTGAGAGATTAGTGTCTGACTTAGACATAAGACCTTCCCTGAAAAGAGTTTTCAAATTTTCTTTCTGTATTTGCAGACTGTTTTGGCTATGAATCGCTTACTCTCCTTCATCCTATGAACAAATGCTATTGTAAAAGTCAAGATAGATAGGCAGACAGTCCTTCGACTTTGTGATTGCCCCAACACTACAAAGACTCAGTGCCAGAGTTTTGAGGGTAAGGGCATCATCAAAGAAAGGAAGAGAAACAGATGGAAGAAGAAAAGAGACAAACCTCTCCCAAAAGATTTCTAGACAGCAGCTAATTGTCATATTTCTGAGACTATCTCAGGAGAAATGGGCCAGGAAGATCAAACTTCTCTCATGTAACATAGGCACCTCCAGGGCTTTGCTTACAGCATGTTGCCCAAGCCACTATAGGGCCAGTGTGCCATGCTGCCACTTCCAGGTCACAATAGGTAGACTTTTTATAAAGACTCATCAGGCTAGAGAGGGTTTTTGGCATCTGCAGTTGTTACAGATCTCTCGTGCTTCCCTATCAGTTTGCACCGGACGTCATTCCCTCACCATTAATGTTTTTCGCCTCCTCAGTTCCCCACCGGTTCCTTCCATTAAGTTATCCCCATTGACATTGATGGTAATTTCCTCCATTTCTGCTTTGATTTGTGCCTTCCTATGAATCCTCTCCTAAAGTCCTGTTTGGCTTCTCAGTGCCACTCTACAGAAGACACAAGGAAAAAACCAGAGTATGCATAGGGGCCAAGGGTACATAATTTTTTAAAGGAACAAAGGTCTGAGAGAGCTTGGGCCCACTTAAACTTCTCCACTCAACCAGATGTTCTTTTTAACTGCTTGCGAGTTAAGAGGGAGGAAACAATCACAATTAAAATTTTCATACAGTGTAACCAATTTAGTCACCCAATAATCCACTGCACAACTAAATCTGAGATTAGTAAGGTTTAGTTATAAATTCAAAAATAGATTGACATAAATCAATCTCAAAATCACAGTATAGAAATGCAGAACAAACAGAATAAATCCAAATCTCGTGAAGAGATTTACCCTATATAACAAGAAGCATACGACTAATTCAGTTATGACAATGCAAGTAACTACAAAAAAGAATTGAACATTAAATTGCTTCAAATGATACTCAAAGGTAAGCATGAACACACTATCTCTCCCTACAGTTTCTTAAAAGGGACAACCCTAAACTAAAAAGCATTGAGTAAGTATGAATAATAGAAAGGTGTCAGCTGTCAGAGTCTCCAATAGAAGAAACTCCAACTATGGGTCATGTAGCATGAAGCCACACAAAGCAGAAGCAGAGGTCTGTATCTCATGAAGTCCTGAGATGTCTCTCCATACCTCACTACGTTACAGTACAAGACATTAGTTGCACTCAAGGTAAGTCACATGTTCATCTCCAGTAACTTTCCGCGAATATAGCACAAATTGTTTACTGGCACCACCTTTCCCACATCGATAAATTGCTACTTCATTTGTCCTTGGCCATTCTCCTCCTCCTTCATGGGAACTCACCTCTTTGCTTGTTACCGTGTTTTTTCTTGCCAAGATCCATCTTCTCATACGCTGCTATCTTAACTAAGACAAAAACCCTTCTTTTCTAGCTAATAAGGCTTTGTCCGCACCTGCAGTAGGAACAAAAAATGCAAACAAATACATTCTACATCGAAGGTTAAATACGAATTGCATGTTAGACTTTAAATGTGAGCTTGTACTGAAACAGTTCTAGAGGCCCAAAAATCATGTCAACTTATTAGTGCACAGGGTTACAAATACGTGCACTTTCCTACACACATAGCGAATCCAGGTTCTTAACGTATGAATAAATTGCAAAAGGATTACGAAAATGTCATTTCAAATACATCAACATGAATATAATTTCTTGTTACACATATAAATGCTTAAACATTGGTCCCTACACACACCTTATTACATTAACTTCACAATGAGACATTTCTTCTAGAATATTAATATGTAAATGTTGCAAACACATTTATTAGTCACATTTCTAGGCACACAATTTATAAGTCCCATTAGATTTTACGTGGAGTACTTTAAATATACAATACCCCATCTTTTCTTAGTAACATTAATCACACAGAATATATTTGAGTGCTGACTACATATTTTTTATTTTTTATTTTATTTGAAAAGTTTTATATAGCGCTGGCTAAACCCAGAGGTATCAGAGCGCTTTACATGAGGAGGCACAATTGCTTCAAGAACATAGTTACTTAGTTACAACAGTATTCAGGTACGTAATTGCTGGAGAAACAAGAGTTATAAAGGCATGGATCAGGTATGGGGAAAGGAAAAGCAGGCAGGGGAGAGAGAATTGTGGGAAGAGAGGGAGGGAATAGAAGAGGAAGAAAAAGAGTGAGGGAGGAAAGAGGAGAGGGAGGGGGTAGATAACACAACAGGGCGACTAGAAAAGAAACAGTGTCTGACGAACGGATGGGTAGGTGACGGCCAAGGGGGGGAACCAGAGCCAAACTCCTCAATAGCTGCGTAGGGCAACTCCACCGGTCATCGGCCAAAGGTTGCTCGGTCGCCGAAGTACAACATAGGGTTAAGACAACAGCCTAGAGGGATCATCAAAAGGTTACAAAGAGAGCGCCTTTCACGGTGTGAGGTGCTGAGTTCCCAGCAATAATGGGAACAATCCTAAACCTCCGCTATGCGAGATTCCCTTAACACTGTGGACTCTCTCAGAGGGGTATCTGAGACTCCAGGGATAAGTGCAGGATCCCTCCCCAACAAGGGGAGAAGGAGTGCTTTGGCAAGGGGCACATTCAAGGAGGCCGTTTTAAGGCCTTTTCCCCTATATGTGAATCCCTAAACACTGTGGACTCTCTCAGAGGGAATCTGAGACTCCTGGGCAAAAATGCTGGATCCCTCCCCAACAAGGGGAGAGGGAGTGCTTTGGCAAGGGGCACATTGAAGGAGGTCGTTAGGCGCCAACTGCCCTAGAGCAGCTAACATTGAAGGTAGTAGGAAAAAGCCAAGACAATATAAGTAATCTGCCAAACTGAACGCATTTAGATCAAAATCAGTTCCCATCATGGTCTAAAATGAGGGGGCTAGCAGTAAAAAGCGAGTTAACGGGAGAAAGAGCGTAGGCAGAGTAAGGAGATCGTAGAAACATTGGGAACAAATGAATGCGGAGGGAAAGGGAAGATGTGGCCTGGGGGAGAGTTCAGCCGCCATTTTAAGGTCAGGTCGGTACAGGCAGACTCAACAGGGACAGTCATCGGTGCTGGAAAACCCGGAGGAGTCAGCGTGCTAGCAAGGGTATTGGTAAGAAACAAAATTACACAGAGTAAACAAAGGATAGATGCAGTGTTGCACAATACGAACCATAGTATTAGAACATGTAAATAATCAGGGGGGTTGGACATAACATAAGAAGAGTGGAGGGAACAGTGGTATCAGTAAAATTCTTAGACGATGTGTATATCAGTGGGGGAGAGAAGATCAAAAATAGTCCAGGTGGGGATCAGTGGGGCCGGAGGTACGGACCAGGTCGCAAGATGGCGGAACGAGACAGGAGTGACCACCGGAGATGGACACAAAATGGTGGGGGCAAGTGCGACGTAGTTCAAAAGTCCAGTGGAGTAGTTCTTACCTCCGTTCAAAACCTCCAAGTTGTTCCAAGCGTTTAACGGGAGGCAAACCAGGCGGGATGGCAGTGGGAAAAGCAGCAGTAGTAAAGTCCAGAGGCGGAGGGTGGGTTATCCTACAGTATCTTAGGATGGGATCAAAATTAGGTTGCTCCAGGTCCCTGCAAACAACAATCACACTTTCAATAATTTGATAGATTTAAACATGACACAGTATCTACAAGCACAAATAAGACCGCATTTATTAAAAATTAATGTAGAATAGTATGTGGTTACCAGAGAGACCAAAAACATAAAAAAAAAACTCAGGCAGTTACTCGTGACGCAAATAAAAAATATACTCTTCGTCACGATAAGAACATAGCAGCAAGTCAGCCTTCTTCAAAATTATATATACAGTGCAGGGTCAGTGCGCAAGAGTCGACGACGTTTCGATCCTATTATGATTTAAGGATCATCATCAGGACATTACATTATAATACCTAAGGTTATGCTAAGTAATTAACTACAATGGGGAAGCAAAGTGGAGAAAGAAACTGAAAATCTAAGGAAAGAAAAAAGGAGAGAAGTTTAGGTGCCAAAAATATTTTAAAATCATATAAATAAAATTAAGAAGTCACAACTAAATAATAAGGGGGAGGGGTTCACAACAATTAATGATAATAAAGCCACCCACGTGGACAAAAAGTACCTGCATCAACCAAGGGGTTAGACCAATTTGTTACTGTTCAGTGATTATTAAGGAGGCCTCATACGGAAAATGGCATTTAAGTATCAATGTGGTAGGGACCTCTGAGCCCTAGTTAGAGCCCAAAACAAAATGCAGCCCATACCTATAGCAGAGGTATCAGCAGAAACCATCAGGAATGGCTGACAATTGAGAATAGCCCGTAAAATGGGGACATTCTCTTAAACCGCTCCCACCTAAAATCAAAGACCAAAATGAATGGGGGGAAGTTCCCATAAGGGGTGTAAAGGAAGTGTATCCACAAAAAAGTAGCCTGCTGTGAGAAGCTGGCTTGGTATATGATGCACACTTATGTAAGTGGGCACCCTGCACCAATTCAGACAACCCTTATAATGATTTTAGTGGTCTTACACAACCTTAGAAAGCTCTCTAAGTGGTAGCTGTGGAGAGCAGCCTTCAGGCTTAGTCCAGAAGGAGTGTAAAGCAGCTTGTTTTACCAGAACATAATCTTATTGATATGGATTAAGTGAAAAAGAACTACACAGTGTATTTATAAAAATATGTATTTATTATATAACACTCACTAACACATACAGGTATCTCCTAGCCAGAGATACACACAATGCACAATACTCTTCAATAGAAACGGGTAAGTAGCACGTAATACGCAGTGATCACCAGGGTAGGACCAAACCATATACTAAATCAGTGGAATGCGAACCACGACTCGAGTCAAGACTGTACCCAGAAGACGTAGAATTGTCAGGAACCCAAGGAACGACCTGAGGTAAGTAACTAGGAGCCCCACAGAGGTTGTGTGCTAAGTGGAAACACGACCGTGTGATCAATACAAGTCAATGGGTAAGTCTTGGTTGCAATTTTAAAGAAGAAGGACCCTTTCCAGCGGACCCTGAAGAAACCCAGTGGAAGACAGAAGGTTGGAGAGCCACCCCACCCGTGGATACCTTAGGAACCAGGATACTTGCCCCAGGTAAGCCGGGTGCATAGGTGTGAAGTGGTGTCGGAAACCGCAGTTGATTCCAATGGAGGACTTCAGAAAGATGCTGCTGCTGGAGAAGGTGAAAGTGTCTGGTAGAACCCAGAGCTGGATTCAAGATGTGAAGAACCTGCAAGCAGAGGGGACAGAGTCTATGCCACTCAGGAGTGACCAGGACGCACAGAAGACGAATGCCCACCAATGTCGGGTGCTGCAGGGGAGGTGACAATGACCTTAGAACTGCAGCTGTGTGGACCAGGCGATGCTGTGGAAGACCAGGAGCCGTACACGAGCTGTCCCATGTCAGATGTCGAGAGTTGAGGGGTCGGTGTCTGGCGGGAGCACAAACAAGCCTTGGCAACTGCAACCAAAGTGGAAGTGGAGAAAGGTGCAATGTCGGGACCAGAAAGGTTCAGGAGACTCACCACAAGCAGGGGAGTCAGGGCAGGCCCTGAGCAATTAGGGGAGCCCAAAGAATATGCGATGACCCTCAAGAGGACCCACAGGCCGGAGGCACTGGAGTCGCAAGAGGATCTCGAGCAGCTCACCACAGATGCAAGCCCATGATGCAAAAGATGCGATGAGGATGAAGATCTTGGTCACTGGAGATGCTTGAGGGTGGGGCTACTTGGAGCTCGAAGATCTTGGTGGAAGGAAGCCAACAAGTCTTTGCAACTGCAAGTCGTTGCGATGCACAAGGGTTCGGTTCCTCCGGCTCCGACGAGGGATACTGGCCTCAAGCTTGGTGAGAGGACAGGGCAGGCCTCGAGGGATGTGAAGAACCACCTTGTTGCTGAGCCTTTCAGAGTCTGTGGGAGCTCAGGATCAGCAGACCGGTCAGCTTAGTTGCGGTGCCTGCAGATGCAGGGAAGTGACTCCTCCTTCAAGGGAGATTCCTTCAGGTGTCTTGGATGCCCACAGGCCTTGGGAGGTTCCTGTATGGTGCACAGGCACGGATGTTGCAGCAGATGAGCAGGGCGACGAGATCAGGAGCAGCAGGGGTCTTCCTAGTTGCAGTCTTGATGCCCAGAGTGAAGTCCAGCGAAGTCCAGAGTGCCCAAACCGTTGAAGAAGAAGTGGTGTCGGAAATTAATCTTGTCCCACGACGAATCTAGGAACCCTCCCACAGGTAAGCCGTTAAATACCCTAAGGAAAGGGTATTCAAGGGTCCCTCCCAAAGGAGGGGCTGGACAACTCCCCTGTCCTGTGTCCAGTTTTGCGCCAGAGCGGGAGCCAATGGTTCCCTGAACTGGTTTGAACTGGACTATGCATGGAGGCCACCAAATGTGCCCTGCATGCAGACTATGTGGCACTGGCAAGCACTCCCACCCTGCCCCAATACACAAAATCCTGTCTGGGAGGTGGTCACACCTCCCTGTGACAGGATACCTATTGTTCTGCCTTCCCCTGCCCGAGCTTGGTTCAGCAGCAGGAGGGCAGAAACGTTTCTCTGCCAGCAGCAGCCCTGGCTTGCTGTCCGGGTCTGGAAACTGGTACTGGGAGTACTGAGGGCCTAACGGAGGGCCTTTTCAGTGCTTGCAATCATACCTCCCACACCATTTACGGTGTGGGGGGTATGATACCAAACATGATAGGATTAGTTGCAGCCAGTTTCAAGATGGTCACCGCGTAATGATGCAGTGCCCCTCTATATGTCATATGGCTGCCTCACAACCCGGGAGAATGGACTCCGTAGGTCGTAGGGGTGTCCTGCGCATGCAGGAGCACCCTCACACTTAGAACCAAGCAGCCTGCCTTCAGGATTTAAAGGCCTGCTGTGGAGTGACTTATAGGTTATAAGTGCAGTGATCTTAGATATAGGGAAACCTATATCTTTCATAAGTGGTGCTAGCACCAGCTTACACAGGCTGCAATGACAGACCTATAGTTACCAATTGAGCGGTCTCCCATGGGTGGCATAATACATGCTTCAGCCCACGGGGGACCCCTGGTGTACCTAGGCCCTGGGTACCTTAGTACCATATACTAGGGACTGATAAGTGTACACCAGTGTCCAATCTGAGATGTACCTAAGTACTTACAAAACCAATTTAGGGGAGAAAGCACAGAGACTGGGGTCCTGATTAGCAGGATCCCGGTCAGACTAGTCAGAAACAGCCTTACATCAAGCAAAAAGTTGAGTAACCATAAAAGCAGATCTTACTTTCCTACACCTGCTCACTGGTAAAGTAAGTGTGCAGAATGCTCAGTCGGGACAATGCCCAAGTGTGGCGAGGTAAAAGTGCAAGAGTAGTGAATACAAATTATTAGATCGCGTTTGAGGCCATGGTCGCATTCCACGAACCTTGGTATTGGGCAGAGAAGACACTTCTCAGCAAATTGAATTTTAAGCCTTGACGGGCAAGTTCAAGACACAGTCTGGATAATATAGAAGGGTGGGGGAGCAATAACATGGAGAGTGGACTATGGGAGCAGCCACGATACCGCAACCACGGTAGCCAAATTGGGAAATCAAAAGGAATAAGAATAATGGGCTTGGATGGGTGACCTGAACAAGGGTGCTGGTCCACCCACCCACGAACGAAGAGAATATTTGACAAAACTGGCTCTCTACAAGAAAAAATTATATAATTGAAAAAACAAATGAAAAAGTACATGATAAAAGGTAAAGAAATACCTGCACGCTGTGCATAGAATAAGGGCAACCAAAGGGTGACGAAGGAAAGCATACCATCAAGTATGAAAGACAGAAGTGCATATATACATATTAGAAAATGATGCAACAGTATCATACAGAAGTCGGACCATCTAGTTGTTGATCAGGTAGCAAGTATTACCATAATAATCATTATAGGTAAATGGTCAGTCCTGATTTATGCTGAGTTCATTCAAATAATTGGCTATGTTTACAACAAGGATTTTCAGTCCTCTATTTTGTTTAGTCCTGTGTGTAAGCTATCTGTGCGTAGTATCCATTTCAAATCCTCCTTGTTCAGTAGGGAGGAGACACTTCCATGTCTGTTAGGTTGATTCACCACATCGATGATTTGCCACCATAGGCTGTTCTAGTTGGGATTTAACTGCACAAAATGTTCCACCAGTGGGGCAGTCGTGACCTTACACCTAAGGCAGCTTCTGTGTTGGCATAATCTGATCTGAATGTTTTGTATCGTCTGTCCAATGTATAGCATGTTACATGGGCAGTTAATAGCGTAAACCATGTTGCAGTTAGAGACTTGTTTCATGGTAATCCTACCATTTATGTAGATGAAATCTTTAGTTTCAAATGTAAATTCACAGACACTGCAGTTGCCACATTTAAAGTGGGCTAACATTGGGGGTAATCCCCATAGATCACTGAGCATGCGCTCATTCTTAGATGGGGAAAGAGTGGCTCTGACTAAGTGATCTTAAGCTCTCTTGTTCTTACGAAAAGCTAAATTAGATCTCTCAAGTGTAAGGTCACCTGCACTCTATACATTCCAATGTTTCAAAATACATTTTTTCAGTTGGTTAAATATAGGAGAAAATGTAGTCACCCATACTAGTCTGTGTGTGCCCTTTTTCTCTTTTGGATAAGTAATACTTCTCTAGGACAGTGCCAGGCCCTTTTCATAGATCTCTTCACTAGTTTTCTAGGGTATCCTCTGGACAGGAGCTTCTGTGATAATGTCTCTGCTTCATTAAAGAAATCTTGTTTGTACATAGTTTCTGCCGATATGCAAAAAATGTGAATAAGGGAGCGAGTACCATAGTGCTCTAGGATGATAGCTAGAATAGGCTAACAGGGTGTTTCTCTGTGTGGGTTTACGATAGAGGGACATGTACAATTCCCAATCCCATGTTTTAACCAACAAATCAAGAAAGGATATCTCAGATTAACTGTATTGAAGAGTAAATCTAAGGCCTTTGTACTTGGTATTGAGCCAATACAGAAATTCTGTAAGTGTGCTTTCCTCACCACGCCATATAAAGAAAATATCATCAATATAGTGCTTCTATATAACAATCTGGCTGCAAAAAGGGTTGAGATTAGATAAGATAACTTCAGTTTCTAGATCATCCATAAACAGAATGATAAAGTTTGGGGCAAAGACTGCTCCCATAGAAGTTCCTTTGATTTGTTGATAAAAGTAATTATTAAAATAGAAAAGAATCCTTGTCAGAGTCAATTCGAGTAATTCAATAATAAAGGACATGGGGACTTGGTGTGGTTGTGTTCTTCTATCAAGAAGTTTTCTGATTACCTCAATACCTTTCAATTGCAGTATATTAGTATATAAAGATTCAATATCCATCGTACCCAGGAAGGAGGAAGTAGACTGACTGACACGGGGAGCAGAGAGAGGAAACCAGTTGCCAAACCGGTTTTCCCCATGGGCTTCTAGCCCTGAGGTGGCCTCACCCTAGGGGCGGGCTAGTGAGGTCCACACAATGAGAGAGGGGTCTCGCCATCTTGGGAGTGGGCAGAATGGTGTATCCTGAGTTACCCAGGTGCCACAATCCACAGCATGTGGTCCTAGTGGAACCTAGTAGCCCATAGACTACCAACCTCATTCTGCCCATGGGGCATTTTCTGAGCATTAGGAGGGCACCCCTGGCACCCCAACCGCAGGTCTCAACTGACCTGGAAGGAGGACCGAAGAAGGACTACCCTGCCGCACCAAGGGACCAGTAATGAGAGGCTGCACTGTTGAGGACTGCACCTGCTGCACTGGATGGCTAGTGAAGAGAAGGACTGTGCCTGCCATGTCCTGCTCAAGGAAAAGTTCTCTCCAGAGCCCAGCAAAACCCAGAGACTTCAACATCTGAACAAGCCTGCTGGGGCAAGTTGGTAGCCCAGAGTTTTCAAGGCACTACCACCACCGCCGGGCAGCACCAGGCACCAAGAGCCGATGCACAGAGTTGCACTCAACTTTTCTGAGCCCAAGAGTGCTGTTGGAGAGCTGCTGGGACCCTCAGGAGATGAGCTATCGACCTAAGAAGGATTGGACTGTGACTGCGACACTGGGCAACTGGTAGTCCAGTGGCGACTAGTCTGCAGCCAGACCGGAGAAGACAGGACCAGGGCCTGTGCCATCTTCAGGGACCAAAGAGTGCCTGCAGGAAGACCCCCGTTGACCACAAAGCATCCACAGCATACTTAGAGCATCTTCAGCATCCTTCATCCTTGCATTGGGACCACTCAATAGGAATCCATTGCAACGCGGATAAAGAGCCTGGAACTGTTTGAAGACTGCTTCATCTGTGGAGGTAATTGTTTCTGAGGACATTACTGGTCCCCCTGACTACCTCCCTGTCTGAGTTGGTCACCACAAGTAGGTCTACCCGATTGCATTGACACTTGTCCAAAGGTTTCCTTGAAAAAGTTTTCATTGAATTTGCGAAGGCATGTTCGCGGTTGAGTGAAATGCTTTGATTTATTATTACTTGCAAATTTCATATTTCCAGAATCCTCAGGTGGATCTTTTTCATTGTGGTGTCTAAATTCTCATAAAAATACAGCCTTTTTGAAAATAAATTGTTGTCAGATTTCTTGAGTGTTGTGTTGATTTCTTCTTCAATAGTTTTGGTGCTGTTTAAATGCTTTAAACTTGTTCCTTTGTGAAAGCCTTGCTGCCGAGAGCCACAGCTACCCGGGATACAGCTAAAGGATTGACAAACGAAACCTTCGGGTCCTAAAGGGGTTGGTAAGTGTATTACACGGTGAGATTGCACAGCCACACCATATAATTCACCCCATTTCCTCACAGTGGTCATGTTTGGTAAGGACTGAGTTGGTTATTTGATGCTTAGGGAGAGGAGCAGTAAGGTTTGTGATTTTGGATAGGGCTACAAAATGGCTAACCTGGAAGAAGAATACATTTTGCCAGTTAAATGATATTAAGGGAAATCCACAGGGAGAAATCAAATAGGTGGAATCAAAAGGTGACCATATGATAACTATGAGACAACAAGAATCATTTGGTGTGAGGAGAGCTGTAATTGGGGGATTGCAGAGAGAGGAAATGTGGATTTAAAGAGATTGGCAGGATTAGTTTGCAGCTTTCTAAGGAGCCATTATTCTTTTTGTGTATCCACAAATTTTCAGCTGGTTGGATTTTTTCAATAAGTGGTGGAGATGATAAGCAATTTTTATAACAGGACTAGGAGTTTCTTGTATAAGGTTTTTGTGGGAATATTGGGGCATTTTAAAGATCACTGGGCCAATACTATTGGATATGATTTAAAGACTGTTATATAGGGCATTTTAGATATAGACTTAAAGGATTTGTTTTAGGGAATTTATGAAAGCACCTTGTACTGACAACATAGTTCAAACTGTGGAAAAAGGAGTGCTTGAAATCACATTGCATCAGAAATTATGTTTATAATTGGATGGAGGTTATAAATTACTGGATGTGGGCAGTTCTCCTCCAAGCAAACTTTAAGGAACGTTGAGGAAAATTTTGCATTGCAAGGCACTTTAGGTTTATAACATTGGTCATAATTGGATAACAATTAAAGGTGATTTTACAAGAGTTTGGGGTTTCAGTGCACCTCAGCGACAGGAAGAGGCAGGGCCACCCCCCTTGGATTTGTGCCCCGGATAGCTCTCGGACATTGCTGGTAAGACTGTTAATTTAGCTGTATTTATCAGAATTATAGAGTGCCATCCTGCATATCTAAAGCTTCTGGTTCTAATCTAGGGATGGGCGGCTGACTCCTCTCCGCCTGCAGAGTTGGCAGAGTTTTGCTGCTCCGCTTGGAGCGCGCAGTGGGGCAAAGCTCCACTATCCAAAGCGTAGCGGAGTTTGCTGCCCACAGCCCACCAGTTTTTGTTCACCGACCCAACATGGCCATGCGTTTGCTTACTCCTTTAGTGGTCTAGTGCTTATCACCATTCTATATGGTGGAAACTTGGAATGCACTAGGTGAGATTACGACAAGAGAGGAAGGTCTATATTGGAGGTGGCTCGCCTTAAATTAATCCTACGATTGCACACATAGAAAGTCAAACATGACAGAACAGGAGGGGTGGTGGGAGCCTGGATGCTGGCAACAGGATGAGGGGGCCTCGATGTTGCTGTGAGGAGGGTGCAGGAGGGGAGCCGGGGCTGGGTGTGCCCCCTAAAATGAACCGAATCCCTAACCGGTGGAGCCGGCGCACTGTGCGCTGCTTGTGTGCACGCAGCCTGCCCCAGCTAGCTCTCAGCTGCTTTGCCAGAGCCCCTCCTCTGGCAGTGCTGGAGGAACGTGGGGCCTTAAGTGGGTGAGAGCGGTGGGTACTGGAGACGGCAAGTGGGGGCCTGCTGCTGGAGCAGTTGCTGCATACTCTGTCTGATGGAGCGGGACACCTGCGAGGGTTACGGGGATGTCCTCTGTCAGGCCCCTGTCTCTGAAAGGCCTGAGGCGGAGTCTGCCCCCAGGAAGCCTGAAGGGCTGGGACCGGGTCTGCCCCGCGTCAGGCATCTGCCTCCATGTCGGACCTCTGAAGGTAAGTGGAGGTACCCTCCTTCATTTTGGACCTGGCATGACAGTGATAAGGTGTCTGTCAATGCTAATGCTAGGGGTATGGCGGCTCTTCTTATCTCAAGCTCCACTTATATTGAGGTGAGCCCGATGGTGCTTCTGAAGGGGATGGGAGAAAAAATATTTCACAAAACTCTCAGCCCTCCAAACCATGCATTAAGCCTCTTACTGTCTTTCCACTTCATGATAACCCCATTGTCACCATTTCAGAGCTAAGCACACCCCTTCATCAAGACTTAGTGCATTGATTTTGCTTGCCTATCCTTAAATTAGTAGTTGTCTCTCTTATTAGCTCTTCGAGAACTAGGAGAACATGTAAGGTGCACAATTTCATACGCACTGGTAATTGTGGTAGCGTAACTAAGCTATGAATGCTGCCAACTAATGCTCACATCATGTGGTAGCATTGTATACAAAAGCACAGGAATTAAGCAAATGGTAAATCAAATTCTGTGTGTCGAGTCTCATATACGGTCTCCCGGGGTATATTTGTACAAACCTCACTTCTTTTTATTTCTCACGGCTAACGTTGAGCAACGGGGTAAAGTAAATATCAAAAGAACATCATGTCAAGATGGCAGAAGCCTTACTCCACCCTCTCGTGCAACTCTGGGGAATTCCACTGAGTTTTTAGGTAACTCCACGGAATTCCAGGGAGTGAAACTATTCTACTCCTATTCTAATCTAGGCCGCGGTTGCCAGCCACCACTGCATACTGAATTATGGTGGATTTCAGTCATGGGCAAAAGAAAGACAGCCAACCATCCACTGGGTGCTGGAGAAGGAGCCAAAGACTGCTAGGAGACATTCGGCCAAAAACTGCACATTACAGGACATTGCTAATTGTGGGGGTGGAGGATATCCTCAATAGAGGGAGGAATCCGCCTGTGGTGCGGGCCCAAAAGACCAAGATAACTCAGTTTTACTCATGTGAAACCAAATAATGACCGTGCTAGCACGAAAACCTCTTCTTTCGCTAATTTAAACCCTAGAGGAGGTAAACAGGTCTACCCTCTGTTATTTCACATAGTGCGTAGACAACTCCCACTAATGACCAGCCACAATTGGAAGCTCCTAAGAATGACCAGCCTACCAGTTTGACCCCTTTAAGTTGTTCTAATCGTTACACACCACTCACAAGTGTGGAAAGTGAAAGGAAACGGCACCCTACCTCTGACCTTGTGCCCAACATTCTATGTTTGGATGATATTAAAGATATTGTTGGTAGCCTGAGGAATGACCTTAATAATGTAAGAAAAGCAGTTTCCACTTTGAATACAGGGCGAATGGACCTTTTGGAAACTAATAATAGATTAAATGAGAAACTTCAGGCTTTCGATCACCCTGTTTGTCGAATGGAACCGCCAGACTGCCATACAAGTCTAGATAATTATGTCAGAACATTCCAGGGTAAGCGCGTCATTGGGAACGGGGACTCAACTTTTTTTCCTGTTTTCCCACTCGGGACAGATTGACCATAATCGTTCTGGACTTGTGGGAGTTTGTGTAACGAAGAATGTATTGTTTGTTAATTCACAGGAAGGCAACAAAGCTAGTGCAGTTAATCTCTGTTCCACTAGTGCCCCCCCAGATCACTCATTTCACATTAATTGTATGATTGCATAAAATAAGCAGGACAGCTGAAGAGCCAGTAGAATGAAGAGGGGTAATTTACCCTCTGTGCGTTATAAAAACTCTGCCCCCCCCCCCTTACCCATACTACCAGGGAGCCATCTATTTACATTGTTAATGTCCCAAAGTTAAGGGTGGGACAAATTGAATCCACTGAGTCGCCAAATAAATAAGGTGACCCATCGGACGCGTTTTCATTGCCACTGCCTCTCCCTAACCCACTCAGATATCATTTGTGTGCAACGTTTGAACAATTGTAATGCTGACTTTGATGCTATGAAGTTGATTTTGAGAGATTTTAATTTAGTGGATTGGTTATTGGCTCTGGATGCGCATATCCTCCCTTTAAACTCTAATATACAGTTTAAAAGTTGCCAGGTTTTTTCACTTTTGTATTACCTCCCTTTTGAAATCGTCTATGTCCAACTGTCCCTAACCCTTCTAGTGGTTTGGGTTTGGCCGGAGATATCGTCCCACAGAAGCCTTCTGATTCTACTAGGCCGGATTATACCCCTCTAGCAGAGATTGATTGCCTGCAGAATAATAGAGTTGAAAGTAAATCTATTGATGTTTCCAGTTATCCCACTCTGTCCTCCCCATCAGCAGCTGACTGTAGACTTATCCGTACATTGAAATCCTCTGTATAAACCTCACCGTCCTGTTAACTTCATGATAATACTGATCAGGGCACAAGTCCTAAAAAAAGAAGTTGGGGCACTAACCTAGTTAACCAGTATGCAAGTGAAATCACGGCACATGGCATCACGGCGCGTGACATCACGGCGCATGGCATCGCACGTGGCTTCACAGGAATTGACATCGCAGGAAGTGGCATCACAAGAAGTGACATCAGATCTTAAGCTCACAAATATATGTTTAACAGGTCAATCATGAGTACCTTTGAGCACATTTCGAGAATACATGCAAACCCTCCTGATTTAGGCAGAAGATTCACACTTTTGTAATCTACACATAAAACAACGTTGCCTTTCGTCAGTGTAAAGCTTCCTCTACCCAGGGACTGAACAAACTAACTCTACCGCCAGCCTACTCAACCAGGCATAATATTACATATGCAGCACATTTCCATGTAGGTGTGATTGCTTTAGCTGCCTGCGTTCTCCGGAGGTGGGACCACTCACCTTTGTGAAGTATTTTTACTCAGCCTTACCCAAGTGCCCTCATTTTAGGAGATTGGGGCTCATTTTTCACCTACAGACCATGACCCAAAGCAAGGGTGAAAGACAGAAAGGGAAGAAAGGAGAGAGATAAGAAAACAATGATTAAGGCAGAAAAGGGTATGAAAAAACAGCCTGCAAGAATACGCAATTTTAGGGTAGTGAAAGAAAAAGGTTATGGCAACCTTGGCATTCAGCAATAGGACCCTAAGAAAACCCTAAGAAAAAGTTTTGGACTCTGCGTTTATGTTTTTGCAAATTACACACTGCCCCCTAAAATGTCACCTCCACATTTAACAGCAGACACTTACTTTTTCTTGGCATAACTATATCTAAACGACCCTCACATTTACCAGTGCAAACTGACAGCTCACCCTGGAATCAGTACCCCCAGAATGCCCAAACAAAGAATGGACCATAAATTTCAAAGTAAGAGGTATCAGCTCTACATCAAAATAAGTGTAAGCTGCACAGTATCCAAGGATGAAACGGAAATGGTGGCAAAGGTAACTCACAAGAAAAAGGCACATGCAATTCCAGTCCCAACTAGCACTTTCAAGAAAATATTGCCTTCCAGCAGAAATATTACCGGTTTGCATAGAAAAACTACCCAAGTGGGGAGATGTAGGAACAGCGAGATACACAACAAACTATTGCCAGTAATCAGAATCTACACTCGACTTTGTTCGCTAATAAGACCTCTGCATATTCTAGGCATGTTACACTGCCAACATGGTGCACCAGACACAACCTACTTGTTTTCAGTAACACTGACCTGCAGGCTCACCTAATCACTGTAACCTCATCCTGAAAGAGCCAACCCTAGGTAAGCACACATGATCTTTCATTTCATAGATAGCATAACTCTGAATTACATCAGTCTCCCAGACCTAAGAGCATCATAACAACAAAGCTAACCAGTGTTATTGTGTTTTAATACAGTACATTGCAAACTTTGCAACGTCGCTGCAGTAGGTGAGTGTGAACAGGGCAAAAAAACAAAACCACCCATACCTCAGAAATGGTAACAACTTGGTAAAATTTAACACAGCCATATCCAGATTTATTGAATTTCCAGAGTTACAAAAATACCACTTGTCTTCCTTTCAAGGAAAACAGCTCTTCAACATTTGGTGATTGGAACTGGTAAATGAAGCACACAGTTTCAAATGTTTGGAAACCACTTTCTGTGGGGTGTGACAGATTTAGATACTTCTGCACAAAACTGAAATGTTTGGGTCATGGAGGAGCAAGCAGGATTATGTAAGGCAGTCCTTATTTGAAGTGAAAAGTGCACAGTTGCGGCATCTGCCCGCCACCCACGCTTCAACCTAATTTGCCAAGAATTAAAGTCAAAGCATTAACCTTTGATGTAAAACAAGCAGGGGCGGCTCCTCCACGTGGGTGTCGGAGCGTCGCCCCACTGCTTTCTCGCAGTGCGAGAAGCAGAAAAGTAAAATGGTATAAATACCATTTTACTTTTCTGCTTCTCGCACTGCGTGAAGCAGAAGAAGGTTATGCCTGGTTGGGGCAGGCAGGTGCGCGGGTCGGGGAGGAGTGGCTAGCCCAATGTTATGGGCGCTGACTGTTTGGTCGGCCCCAGGGCCGACCAAATCATTGCAGCGTTGTGATTGGCTAAGGGGAGAAGAGGGAGGCTGCCTGCTTCGGCTTCATGTGAGCAGAGAGAGAGCAGGAGATGCGACGTGGGAGTCCGGGACGGAGGCGAAGGTAAGTTTTTTTTAATTTAAAAATTAAATTAACCCCCCCTCGCCGCGCAATCCTTTTCCCGCGCGTCCCCCTGCCCCCCACACGCGACTGGAAACAGGAGAAACAAAATCCATCTAATGGCTGAAATGAACAATGGGAAAGCAGAAAACCTGAGATCAATTCCAGCTTCCCCGTTTGACAAAATTCTATGATCCAAGGCAAATCTCTCTAATGTATAGGTTCACAGCCGGGAAGAGATGTTTGGTGAAAGTTTGACTACAAGGTCCACCTGCCTCCTTACCCTCATGGAGCTCTAAATAGGATGCTGTTAAAGAAATGCTAGCATAGTGACCAAATTGGTCGGTGTGTATGGCATGTATGAGTATGGCGAATGGAAGTTTCACAACTGAATGCAAACAAATAGGATACTTATGATGTCCTGATGAAAGCCAACTAGCACAGTGAGGCATTGGTGCGATGGCTGAAACATGTTAACCCAGGGTTACAGAGGATACTAATTCCCTTAGTGCATCCCCCCTATTTTTAACTCCGTCAGGTTGTCCTTTGAAAATAAAATTAACCCTCAGGACATCCTAGACTATTTTAAATCTAGGATCCCACCCAATAACCAAAGAGCTTCCTTGGCAACCAAGGTTGAGCCCACCCAGATACATTAGGTATCTGGACGAGGACTCTATGGTGAAGCATGCCACTTGGAATTCCAATGGGTGAGTGCCCTTTTAATACCATAGGGTGATCCCCTTGGGCTGGCATGGAGAGATAGGCTAAGCACGGTAGGGGTTCACTCCTGTTGTTTTTCTATGGTTAGGTGTTTGGGAAGGTGAGCAAACCCTGTATCACTTCTCACTCACTCCTTCTTGGAATATAGTCATAAGAATCTAAGCCATATATATAATGCTTTTGACACAACTTTCATGTGGCTTCTACCTGCCAGCCGCACTCTAACCTGATGCACCAAGAATTAAAGACAAAACATTGACCTCTGATGTGACATGAGAAATAAAAAGATGTCTATTTAGTGGCTGAATTGCACAAAGTGAATGCAGAAAACCTATGTGCTGCCCATGACCTCCGTATGCCAGGTTGGGGCTGCAGTGATAACTGAGGGCTGTCGTCCTGGGGCATTGCTCTGTCGAGAAAAGCCCTGTTGCACTGTGCAATGCTGTGACCTGAAGGGGACGTATTCCTGTGTGTGCTGTCACAAACCCTGTATGCCAGGAGGGGGGCCGTGGTGAAGTGAGAAGGCTGTCGCCCTAGAGCAGCATGCAGCTTTGTGGAGGAAGTGCAACGATTCAACTACCCAACAATCAAAGGAGGACCCAAGACCTGCCACTAAATTCAGGGAGGCTTATCACATAGGCGGAGAAGCGTGTGAACACCTGCCACCTCCACCGTAGCATCCAGTCTTCTGCTAATCACCGGGCCACAGACGTGTGACAGGCCAATCCGACCCTCCACTCCATTGAGTAAGGCTGAATACTGGATCACCAATACTGGGCTAGGTCTGACTGACAGACTACAGTGCGGAGGCAGTTTTACTTTCTCAAAGCCATCATGGAACTTCTAAGACTTAAACTCACTAGCGGGCCTAGCTGGAATGTCTCTCCACATAAATAGGGAATAACCTCGACCCTTTTACAAGGAAGTGGAACTCGAGAGCTGACCCAAGGAAAGCTAGTGGGCCTCCCTTTAGAAGACTGCGTATATTATTTGCACTCAAAAAACATGGGTGGATGTACGGGTACGCCAATGCACCACCCATGTAAAACCTACCTGATGCACAGTAACTCAAGGCAGCACAATGAGCTGCCTTGCGTGTTTTTTATTTTTCTTTCCCCCAAAGCCATGCAAAAACTATCCTATGAGGCTATTTCCTCGTTGTATGTGTGCTGCATAATGCAGTATACATGTAAAGAGGAAGTACAGAGGAGAAATGGATAATTTTCTCCTTGCTACCCCAGCACCAGGTAGACTCACCAGTTTGGTGCAAACCTATATTTACAAGTCTTTGTAAATATGGGTTTGCGTCAAAATACATCAGTGGATGTATAGGAACGCCCTAGGATCACCCATGTAATGCTTACCTGACGTAAGGTAACATAAAGCAGGGCAATCTGCTGCCATCAGTTCGTTTTTTTTGTTTTGTTTTTTACAAATCCACACAAATGGGATTTGTGTGGTACTGTAAATCCCAAAATATATTTTACTCCAGGGTTGTGCCAGAAAAGTGACTCAACCCTGATGCAAAATCTGGGCCTCAACTTATTCATTTATGTGTTTTTTTAACTCTGCCACAAAGAAAGTGGCAACAAGGATAACACTGACAGTAATCTGTTCTACTTAATTGGTTGCAAAGACTGTATTTTAAAATATTTTATGGGGTTAAGGCACCTGCTGCAGAGATATGTGTGTTCCCAGTAAATCTGAGTGAATAATAATGGTAAGATAACTCTGGAGGTTAATGCACTTTCTGGAAAGATCTGTGTTTTGTCTAGCCTCAGTTTTGACTCAAAGTAGCATACAGGAGTAATAGGTCTCCTGCAAAACACATCATGTAACATGCAAATGACAGATTTTATTCTATGTAGCTAGGTAAGTGGGTTACTGCTTTTAAAACAGAGATTCTTATGTTACTTGCAGTTGCATTGCAATCCTTCTAATACAGCAAAGTGAGCTATGAAAGATGATATGTGATTTCTGCACCTTGTAACCACCCCACTGTTTTATGTAACACATCCTGTACATTGATTTACAAATGTATATGAATTATTGTATATGTAATATGCAGGGCCGGACTGGCAACCGAAACCGGCCCTGGCAAACTGCTCGGCCGGTCCCCCCTGGGGTGAGGGGGGGTGCAGCCGAGCAATTTGCGAGCGCCGGTTTCGGCCGATTTTGTTATAGGGGGCCGATATTGCCGACCCCCGGTAACAAAAACGGCCCCCCAGGGGCCCAAAACCCGCCCCCACCCTAGCGGGCACCGGGCGTTTCCCCGGTGGGGTAATATGACCGTATGATGTAAAGCACGCAAACATCCTTCATTGGGATGAGTAGCGCTATCCAAGAAAAAAAATAGTGATATTTAAATTATTTCAACATCTCCTCAGGGGTGTAAGCACTGTATAAATGCTATTTATTTTGTGTAAATACTGGGAAAGGCCAACACATCTGATATTCTTACTGTGCATGCATAACTTGTAAACAGGGACTGAACAAAGTGAAAAACTGCCTCTCTTAAGTATGTGTGAAGTGCTAACAAGGTGTAAGCCTTTGTTTCCCCTCTGCTTCATTTGCATCAGGTGGGAGGCTCCTGACTGCTCCCAGCCAGGAGACTCGAACAAAAGGAAGCCTGATGACCGTTCAAATTCGGCCTTTGTTATGGGCCCAGCTGGAGTCTGAAATAAGAGAGCCCCCTCCCCGCCTGCACCTTGTTGCGGATTGAAAGCAGACAACAACGTGTAGGCACTGCTGAATGTGTTCTGGTGTTTGAAAATTACACCGGGAGGAACTCAGCAAATTTTTCAGTGGGGCCCAACTTCTTGGCAGGGTGGACGGCATCCACCCTGTGAAAATAGTGGGTAGACATTGTTCACCCATGTGTACTCCCGACTTATGCTCTGATACTGATAGTTCTCAAGCAATCAATGCAT
>CAWUFW010021028.1:0-132867 GCA_963921515.1 Calotriton arnoldi
GTGGGTGCCACACACATATATGTGTGGCACATGTGCTAGGGGGTCACATTGTATGTTCAAAGTCATGTTCGGTGTTGTAGGCATTTGACACAGCCTGCTCACACGCTTGTCATGGTGGTGGGGGGATGTCTTAATCTTGCATTCCCTAGGTTGTGGTGTGCTTGTTGTGTCATGCATTGTCCATCCTATGAGTGGGGGTGGTAGTAGTGGTAGGCATCCTGCCCCCCCTGGGTGAGGGTGGTAGTAGTGGTGGGCATCCTGCCCCCCTGGCTAAGGGTGGTAGTAGTGGTGGGCATCCAGCCCCCCCTGGCTAAGGGTGGTAGTAGTGGTGGGCATCCTGCCCCCCCTGGCTAAGGGTGGTAGTAGTGGTAGGCATCCTGCCCCCCCTGGGTGAGGGTGGTAGTAGTGGTGGGCATCCTGCCCCCCTGGCTAAGGGTGGTAGTAGTGGTAGGCATCCTGCCCCCCTGGGTGAGGGTGGTAGTAGTGGTGGGCATCCTGCCCCCCTGGGTGAGGGTGGTAGTAGTGGTGGGCATCCTGCCCCCCTGGCTAAGGGTGGTAGTAGTGGTAGGCATCCTGCCCCCCCTGGGTGAGGGTGGTAGTAGTGGTGGGCATCCTGCCCCCCTGGGTGAGGGTGGTAGTAGTGGTGGGCATCCAGCCCCCCCTGGCTAAGGGTGGTAGTAGTGGTGGGCATCCAGCCCCCCCTGGCTAAGGGTGGTAGTAGTGGTAGGCATCCTGCCCCCCGTGGGTGAGGGTGGTGGTAGTGGTAGGCTTCCTGCCCCCCTGGCTAAGGGTGGTAGTAGTGGTGGGCATCCAGCCCCCCCTGGCTAAGGGTGGTAGTAGTGGTAGGCATCCTGCCCCCCCTGGGTGAGGGTGGTAGTAGTGGTGGGCATCCTGCCCCCCTGGCTGAGGGTGGTAGTAGTGGTGGGCATCCTGCCCCCCTGGCTAAGGGTGGTAGTAGTGGTAGGCATCCTGCCCCCTGGGTGAGGGTGGTAGTAGTGGTGGGCATCCAGCCCCCTGGCTAAGGGTGGTAGTAGTGGTGGGCATCCAGCCCCCCCTGGCTAAGGGTGGTAGTAGTGGTAGGCATCCTGCCCCCCGTGGGTGAGGGTGGTAGGCTTCCTGCCCCCCTGGCTAAGGGTGGTAGTAGTGGTGGGCATCCTGCCCCCCTGGGTGAGGGTGGTAGTAGTGGTGGGCATCCAGCCCCCCCTGGCTAAGGGTGGTAGTAGTGGTAGGCATCCTGCCCCCCGTGGGTGAGGGTGGTGGTAGTGGTAGGCTTCCTGCCCCCCTGGCTAAGGGTGGTAGTAGTGGTAGGCATCCTGCCCCCGTGGGTGAGGGTGGTGGTAGTGGTAGGCTTCCTGCCCCCTGGCTAAGGGTGGTAGTAGTGGTGGGCATCCTGCCCCCCTGGGTGAGGGTGGTAGTGGTGGTGGGCATCCTGCCCCCTGGGTGAGGGTGGTAGTAGTGGTGGTCATCCTGCCCCCCTGGCTAAGGGTGGTAGTAGTGGTGGGCATCCAGCCCCCCTGGCTAAGGGTGGTAGTAGTGGTAGGCATCCTGCCCCCCCTGGGTGAGGGTGGTAGTAGTGGTGGGCATCCTGCCCCCCTGGCTAAGGGTGGTAGTAGTGGTAGGCATCCTGCCCCCTGGGTGAGGGTGGTAGTAGTGGTGGGCATCCAGCCCCCTGGCTAAGGGTGGTAGTAGTGGTGGGCATCCTGCCCCCCCTGGGTGAGGGTGGTAGTAGTGGTGGGCTTCCTGCCCCCTGGCTAAGGGTGGTAGTAGTGGTGGGCATCCTGCCCCCCTGGGTGAGGGTGGTAGTGGTGGTGGGCATCCTGCCCCCCTGGGTGAGGGTGGTAGTAGTGGTGGGCATCCTGCCCCCCTGGCTAAGGGTGGTAGTAGTGGTAGGCATCCTGCCCCCTGGGTGAGGGTGGTAGTAGTGGTGGGCATCCTGCCCCCCTGGCTGAGGGTGGTAGTAGTGGTGGGCATCCTGCCCCCCTGGCTAAGGGTGGTAGTAGTGGTGGGCATCCTGCCCCCTGGCTAAGGGTGGTAGTAGTGGTGGGCATCCTGCCCCCTGGCTAAGGGTGGTAGTAGTGGTGGGCATCCAGCCCCCTGGCTAAGGGTGGTAGTAGTGGTAGGTATCCTGCCCCCGTGGGTGAGGGTGGTGGTAGTGGTAGGCTTCCTGCCCCCTGGCTAAGGGTGGTAGTAGTGGTGGGCATCCTGCCCCCCTGGGTGAGGGTGGTAGTGGTGGTGGGCATCCTGCCCCCCTGGGTGAGGGTGGTAGTAGTGGTGGGCATCCTGCCCCCCTGGCTAAGGGTGGTAGTAGTGGTGGGCATCCAGCCCCCTGGCTAAGGGTGGTAGTAGTGGTAGGCATCCTGCCCCCCTGGGTGAGGGTGGTAGTAGTGGTGGGCATCCTGCCCCCTGGCTAAGGGTGGTAGTAGTGGTAGGCATCCTGCCCCCCTGGGTGAGGGTGGTAGTAGTGGTGGGCATCCAGCCCCCCTGGCTAAGGGTGGTAGTAGTGGTGGGCATCCTGCCCCCCTGGGTGAGGGTGGTAGTAGTGGTGGGCTTCCTGCCCCCTGGCTAAGGGTGGTAGTAGTGGTGGGCATCCTGCCCCCCCTGGGTGAGGGTGGTAGTGGTGGTGGGCATCCTGCCCCCCCTGGGTGAGGATGGTAGTATTGGTGGGCATCCTGCCCCCCCTGGGTGAGGGTGGTAGTTGTGGTGGGCATCCTGCCCCCCTGGGTGAGGGTGGTAGTAGTGGTGGGCATCCTGCCCCCCTGGCTAAGGGTGGTAGTAGTGGTGGGCATCCAGCCCCCCTGGCTAAGGGTGGTAGTAGTGGTAGGCATCCTGCCCCCCTGGGTGAGGGTGGTAGTAGTGGTGGGCATCCTGCCCCCCTGGGTGAGGGTGGTAGTAGTGGTGGGCATCCTGCCCCCCTGGCTAAGGGTGGTAGTAGTGGTAGGCATCCTGCCCCCGTGGGTGAGGGTGGTGGAAGTGGTAGGCTTCCTGCCCCCCTGGCTAAGGGTGGTAGTAGTGGTGGGCATCCTGCCCCCCTGGGTGAGGGTGGTAGTAGTGGTAGGCATCCAGCCCCCCCTGGGTTGGGGTGGTGGCGCGCATTCAGGCCCCTGTGTGCATATGTGGCATTGGTGATGGGCATCCCGCCCCTATGGTGCTGCTGTTGCTGGTGTAAGTATATTCAGATTGTGTGGTGTACGTGTTGTATGTGTTTTGTGGTTGGTGTCTGACTTACCTTCTGCGCCGTACGCGTCCGTGCCTGTTCCGGTAGTAGATGTAGAATATTGGTATGATCGGGACGAAGGGATTCATGGTTGGTTCGTGTCGTTCGTCCTTCTCGTTGCTTCGCGTCGTCCTCGTTGCTTGGCTTCGTCCTCGTCGCTTGGCTTCGTCCTCGTCGCTTTGCTTCGTCCTCGTCGCTTCGCGTCGTCCTCGTCTGTGCCGTGTTCGTCTCGTAGCCGTGGATCGTGTTGTGGCGCGATTCGGGGCTTATGTGCGCCTCTCCCGGATGCTTTGACGTGCCGTGCGTAGCGACGGGTTCGGCGCGTACGGAAAGCGCATCGTACTTGTCCGGCCGGACGGGGCTGCATTTTCCCTTCCGTGCGACTCGATTTGGCGTTTCCGGATTCGCCTCGGTCGGAGAACAGGACCTGGTTTGGGTGAGTACGGCTCGGCCGGAATTTTTGCTGTTGTGCGCATCGTACTTGCTCGTTCGGTGTGCTGTACGGATCGGTCGGGAAACAGGCTTTCGCATGGCTTTTTTCCCGACCGAATAGTATTGGGTGCGCCTCCGACCGAGATCGGAATCGGCCCCTAAGAGTTGTATGCATGACATGGGGAGTCAGATGGTGAGAAAGTTGGACTTCTCCAACCGCATACATTTATTTTTAAACTTTGTGAAACTGCTACACCTTAACAAAGTTTCAGAGGTTGACATTTAAAATGATTGATGCAAAACCAAAACCAAAAGCTTTTTTTTAGAAAAAAAACCAGCAAATTGCATGTTTTGCAGAAAAATTCTACTGCAAAGCATTTGGTGGGCAAACCATGTTAATTTTTTGTGCAAAGTGAACTTTCATCTACAAATACAATTTAACGAAAAACGTTACACCTGTCTGAAGTTGTACATTTTGTCATTTTTCATTATCTTGGTTCTAGAATTTTACCTTCTTGTGATGCTATGAGGCTAGACAACTCCAGACAGTTCTCCAAAAGAATAATCAAAGCATGAAGTTCTTAGCATTCTTGATTTTACTGCATTTGGTCCAGCTCAACCTTTGTGAGAAAGTGATGTTGGAGCAAATGTGGGAAGCACAATAACTGTGGCACAAATTGTAATTATTCCTTCACATTAGCAGCTCAAAGAATTTAGTAGGGCATTATAAAAATAAGCATGGCAAAGAAGAATAGATTATATTGTGTTTTATTGTATTGGTACTTATTTAGGAATCTATTCACAACAAAAGTAGGAAATCTACACTTGGATATTTATATTTAAGTCTTTGTGTAGATTTCCTATTTTCTGAATTTACAAATTCCTCAAGGAATCTACATTGGAAGTTGGACTTGGCACATGTTTCAATGCCTACTTCCAGTGGCGGCTCCTCTGCTAAGGCGGAGGAGCATCGCCCCACTGCCTTGAAGCAGTAAAAAAAGGAAAAAATAAAATGATAATAACGTAATGTTATTATCATTTTATTTTGTCCTCCTGCTGCCGCAGCTTTGCGTGGTGTGGCGGGGCTGCAGAGCAGGGGAGGAGTGGTAGAACCCTCCTAAGTGCGCAATGACTGTTTGGCCAGCCCTCTCGACCTTTCCCTGTTCTCAATCAATCAATCAATCACGGCAAATGGGTGCAGCGGTCTCCACACCCATAAAAGGGCT
Organism: Calotriton arnoldi; assembly: GCA_963921515.1. NCBI lineage: Eukaryota > Metazoa > Chordata > Amphibia > Caudata > Salamandridae > Calotriton > Calotriton arnoldi. Next base: position 4,873 of record CAWUFW010021028.1, read on the forward strand.
TAAGCCTACCAGGAATCCTTTTGTGAATTCCGGGCACTTGTAACTAAAGCAGATTCGGACGTAAACTTACATTTACAGCTGACATTGCCTTTGTGGCTAGGATCAATTGTGCTTTCTTTCCCCTAGTGAGGCCGTAAAGCGCTTAACGTAAAAGAAGTATCTGAAATGACTCCACTAGAAAAGACTTTGATGGACAGGAGAGCAGGCTAGGAACATTAGGATGTTCTTTCATTGAATGAAAAAGGAGTTGTTCGTGGGCTTTCTTCTCACACTTCACTAGCTTACAGCATAAGGAAAGAACAGACAAGTTCATTATAGACTGGAGAATGGTTCGATGCTGACTTAAGCCACTACAATCTTAAAGTCTCTAAGCGTGAGCCAAGGGTTATTCTCTATGGCATGAAATAGTATTTAAGGAATGAACGGTCCAATAAACAGTTTAAATCCACTGGCCAGTATAGAAATTAAATAGCAAGAACAATGAACTGGTTTTGTGGTGTCAGCAATTGTCACAAGTGGGAGAAAGCATCATTTTTCAGGTATCATTGTCATGAGATCTCGAAAGGAGCGATCCTAAAAGTTCGCTTTTTACAGTATGATATTAATGAAAAGAAAATATTGAACCAAAGAAGCAAAAAAAAAGCATTTTTTTGTTTACATTTAATTGAGTTCATAAGGAAGAAAGGCTAAATGAACATTTCCAGGATTTTAACAAGTGGCATAGAGTGTTTGCTCTGCAGCAGGATTCATAACTTGGAATTAAAAAGATGGAAGCTTTTCAGTCACATAACATTGTAAGAGTGCAGAACTGATATGGAACTGAATTGTAGCTAAGTGATGCCTTTTCAGCGGTGAGAATTACTGGTGTCTGTTCAGTTAAACATGGACTATTATTTTAATTTCTATACTTTTTATTAGGCATACTTCTATTTAAGTTAAAGATATCAGTGGTTTTAATACTTGAAGGTTTAGCACTCTGTTAGTCAGAGTGAATGGCCTTTGCTCATAATCTACTTTATAAAACGATTGACATAATCTATACACATCAGAAGTATTTTGAGAGGCAAGATGGTGGTCGACTGAGACTGAAACAGCGCACAGACCGCTAGAGAGCCCTAGCAGAATTTATATGCAGAAGTGAGGAGATGACCCTCGAAGTGCAAGGGGAAGTGATACGCAGCCCTCCGAGAGTATTAGGGTGTTATGTGCACCTAATTGGTACAGTAATTGGACTGGCGGTTCTCAGACACCTAAACAAACTGATTAGAGTGGTGCCGGAGCGGCCTCCTTACCTTTCTGATACATTGGCTCCTGTACCAGCGGACAGCATGGGGCCGAAACCAGCCGGCGGTGTGGCCAAATCGAGGATTACACGTCCCACGCTCAAGGGACATTCGGAGGTGGGAGAGACTGGCGTTGATGCCGCGATTGCATCGCCTGCACAGATGCCTTGGCAGGGGCGCCGAGGCCAACAAGCAGAACATCGCAAGCAAACCCTGGAGAAGAGAGGAAGAGGTGGGGCCGCCGGGAAACAGTGTCCAGCCGGCCCTACAGTGATGAGCTTCTGCAAGGTCCCGCAGTGAAGACGGCTCAGACTGACGGGGGTACAGACCCGTGCAACACTAGCCCTGAGCAAGGTGTGGAGATGGCGCGAGAGACGGACGACTCTCCAGTGACATGGGGAGGCAGTTGGGAGTCTAATTCAGCCGGGAAGGAAGGTAGGCCAGGAGCAGATAATCACCCTCTCCCACTGACAGTTAATGGGGGGGAGGGCAAGGCAGCACTGACTTACCAGGCCCTGACAATCGGGCAGTAAGCCTATTGGTGGCAAATATGGGAGGGGAGGTGGGTGTTCTCCCCCGGGCTGCCTCAGCTCCCACACCTCAATCATTGGCAGAATCCAGGCAGGATGGCTCATTGCATCCCGCATGTTTAACCCTGGCAGAGGGGCCTCAGGGGTTGGAAATGGTTGACAGGACAGATTTGGAAAAGGATCTGGAAAAGGAGCCAAGTGACTATTTCTTCTCTGTGTCAGATGGGGGTGAGTGGTCAGATGAGGGCTCTGGCGCCTCTACCGATATCAGCAATAGTGATCTAGATGAGGTTGATGGAGCCCGGCCCAAAACTGTTGCAGAAGAGAGGAAGGAAACCGGGAGATAGAGACCTTACCTGGGACTATACTCCTATAAACCAATTTGCCGGTCCCTCATCTAGTGGGCAACCTGTCTCGGATATAAATGGACCGACCCCTCCAACGTTGGAAGCCATCTTTCAGGCTATATCGATGCATCGCGATGAGACACGACAATGCGAAAGGTGCAGGGAGTGGTCAGGAAGCTGACCAAAACCTGTAGTGTCATTGGGGAGCGGATGACCGATCTCGAGTCAAGGATTGTTACCACAGAGTCCGATCTTACAACCACCCAAGTACTACCCAAATCCCATGAGTACCAGCTAATTGACATACAATGGAAGCTGGAGGAGCACGAGAGCCGCTAGAGGCGCAACAACTTGCGGGTGCTTAGGGTTCCCGAGTGGGTGGAGGGGGCAGATGCCTGTTTGTATGTTGTGGAATTATTAAGGGACGCATTCCCGGAGTTAACGGACTGGAACTTGGCCCAAGAGGTGCAGCACGCCCATCGGGTCCCATTTGTACAAAAGCAGCCCGTAAGGGAAGGAGCAATGCCACGAGCCATTCTAGTGTACTTCGGGAACTTTTTACTTCGTCAAGCAATCTTCAAAAAAGCCAGACCCGAAGCAAGGAGGACCAGGGGTGGAGTCTCGTTTTTCGTTCGACCTGACTTTTGCCATACTACAGTCGAAAGGCGCTGGCGGCTACGGCAATTGATCAAACCTTTCCAGGACAAAAATGCACAAGCCTTCTTGAACAATCCAGCTCGGCTAAAAGTGATCTGGGGGGGGCAAACACGATTTTTTGTATCAGAAATCAAAGCTAAAGAATATTTGGATAGCCTTACAGTGTAGAGATGGCTAGTCTAAACTAATCATAAGAAAAGAACTGATCACGGGAGTGTTTATAAAAGTATAAAATCAAATTAATCAAAAGTGGGAAAAGAGTGGTGTGAATTAGTGGGTCTTCTCTCTTAAGGAAGTATGTATTTTGTTTTTTGTGAACACAAGGGTGAGAATTATAGGGCTCTCGGTTCTGCGCGTCGCATCCATTGCACACAGACTACAGTCTGAGTGCTTCTCAAGGGTGGTGGTGGGTAGGGGGGGAAAGGGGAGGGCATGATGGGAAGGGGGGCTGGGGGAAGGGGGGCTACAGGGAGGGATGGGGGGGTGGGGGGAAAAGCTAAAGAAAAAACATACCCAGAGACAAGAAGGAAATGTGTCTACAGAAGAATAACTTTATGAATGGGGAAATAAAATGAACAGAGGTATTTCAGGCAGGTACGGAGTTAATTTTAGATGGGTAGGGTAACTATCCGCTCATTGAATGTGGGAGGATTGAACAATAGATGGAAAAGGTCAAGGTTGGCAGAGCTTGTGAGGTCAAACGCCTTTGATATAGTGTGCCTGCAGGAGACTCATATCCCATGGGGAAAGAAAGGTCTGATGGGTATTGGGGGCTATAATATGTTGGTTTGTTCGTCTCAGAGTTCAAATATTCGAGGTGTGGCAATCCTTGCAAAGATTGCCTTAGGACAAGCTAAACGTAAGGCTTCAGACACACTGGGAAGGTGGGCAATGGTAGAGCTAGACATAGGGCTTACAGTGTGTGCGGTATATGGTTCAAATCAAGACGATCCAAAGATCTTTGAAGACCTTGAGCTGGAGCTGGCAGCATGGCCCTGTCCTTAATTATGTGTGGAGACTTTAATATCTCCCTGAACCCTCACCAAGGGCATCTAAACCAAGGGACGTACCAAGGCCGTAAGCCAAGAGTACATAGGGCTCTGTCATCTCTCATGAGCAGCCACGGCTTGGTCGATATTTGGCCTATTAAGAACCCCAATAACCCGGGATATACGTATTAATCTTGCCCCCACAGGAATTATGTTAATATTGATTATTTCCTTGTTACGAGGGACATACTTAATGGAGTCGGTATTAGGAAACTTCCTAAGGTGATCTCTTATCACAACCCATTAATGGTAGAACTTGAAGTTAAAAGGTTCAAAAGAACTCGAAATAAATGGACCTTTGATAGGAAGCTCCTTGTAAATGATGTCTACATTGAATACATTAAGAAATGGTCCCAAGAATTCTTTGACATAAATAGATATAGTGCCTGCAGGGGGTTTGTGTGGGATTCTTTTAAGGCTGGCCTTAGGGGCGAAACGATTCGCTTTGTTGCCAGGGCAAGGAAGCAGCGTGAGGCAAAGAATGAACAATTGATGCGAAACCTAGCAGAAGCAGAAGAAGAACATGTGCTATTAATAGAGCAGGGTCGGGAAGTGGCTCAAACCCAACATCAAATAATCGCCCTTAAGGCGGAAATAAATAGCTGGCTTACTCAGAAATTCACAGAAGAGTTTCACTCCCAACGAAATAACTCTTATGAGAATGGTGAACTAGAGGGGAGGAGACTAGCCCTAAGAACCCGTCAGAAAACAACTCGGAATATAATATCTTCAATTAAGAAGGATGGCCAAATGTATACCGACACAAATGATATATTAGAGGTGTTTCAGGATTATTCTCAACTGCTGTACAAGGACGATATGGGAACAGCAGGAACATCACAAGATATATCCCAAATATTAACCAGTGCAGACCATGGGAAGTTGTTGGATAGCTCAGCTAAGGATGACCTAGAAAAGGACATCTCATTAGAGGAGATTCTGGTAGCACTGCAAGATTTGGCATCAGGGAAGGCTGCTGGTCCCGATAAGATCCCCCTGGAAGTGTACAGGATAATGCAAACTCTGATAGCCCCCCTTCTACTTGATATTTTCAAGGGTATACAATATGGCGGGTGCCCTACAGAATCCTGGAAAGAGACGGATATCATCATCTTTCCAAAGAAAGGAAAACCAATAGATAATCCTGCCTCATATAGGCCGATAGCCTTAATAAATGTGGATACTAAAATGTATTCGAAGATATTGGCTATCCGGCTATGGAGGGTTATAGGACATCTGGCCTCCCCCTGGCAGCATGGGTTTATCCCTGGAAAAGAAACAACGGACCACATCCGGAGGGCTATATCGCTATTTGACATCATGGCTGGGACTGGGGGGCAGATGGCTATGATCCTCCTCGATGCCGAGAAGGCATTTGACCAGGGTCCTGGTGGTTCTTGTGGGGGATAATGGAGTTAAAAGGCTTTGGACCGCAAATTATAAAGACAATTAAAGCCATGTACTCCGACCCTAGAGTCCGATTACAATTGATGGGGAGAGAATCAGGAAATATATTATTATCTAGGGGAACTAGACAAGGGTGCCCCTGCTCCCCCATTATCCTTGCTTTGTCTATAAATCCCTTGGTGGTAAAGCTGTTGCAGAGCTAGGATATTAAACCGGTGGTAAGCAGGGGATATGAGACCAAGGTATTGGCTTATGCCGACGATGTTGCTGTGTTAACTACAGATCCATCAGAGGCAATCAGGGAGATTGTCCGTATAGCTGAGGGATACGGGCATGTATCAGGGTACGCTTTGAATGAAGGGAAGATGGTTGTTATTTGCACAGAGAATATTGTTTTTAATGATTCTCGATGAGCAGAATCGGCAGTTTATCTCGGGGTCCGCATCAGCTCCAAGGTGGATGCAATTGTGAAAATTAATTTTGACCCCTGGTAAAGACCATATCTGCGGATCTAAAAAGAATAAATGGGTTGCATTTATCTATAATTGGAAGGGGGAATCTTTTAAAAATGACTATGCTGCCTAAATGTTTGTATTTATTTTGTTCAATCCTGCTCGCGGTAGACGAACAGATATTGAAGATCTTGGAGTCTATCTTTTCTAACTTCATTTGGCAATACGGGAAAGTGAGAAGGTCACTTAAATATTTAACTCTCCCGCAAGATAGAGGGGGGCTCTCAATTCCTAATATAACGCTATACTACTGGGCGGCTCTTCTGCATCAGATGACCTCCTTGTTTGTAGTAGATAGGGACAAGGAGGTTGAAAGTGTGACTAGAATACCAACAATATATGAGCTCGCCATAGGGAAGGAGGCCTCCGGGCTGCTCCTGAGACAAATGGAGCAGAGTTATTATAAAAAGGTTCGCTTCAAGGTAGTATATGGTGCATGGAGGATATGGAATAAAGTTTCAAAATTCATGGCGATACCTAAGATTTGCCGATATACTCCCTAGTGGCAATCCTCGCTCTTCCCACCCCTTTTTTACGATGCTATCGGAAAGCAATGGGAAGAGCTAGGCGTGGTTACAGTTGGAGAACTCTATGCGGGAGAGGAAGCCTCCCACTTTTCCAGGCTGCAGCAGGAGTTTGGGATTCCAAATAACCACTATTTTAAATTTGTGCAGATTAGGAACATCCTTACTACATGTAGACCGGCGTTAAAACTGGGTAGGATACCAATGTTAGAAGTAATTACTAGGAAGACTGGTAAAATCAGGAATATTTATAGCCTGCTGATAGATGAATTACCAGACGATTTAGAAAAGACAGAGATGAGCTGGGCAAGGAAACTGAACAACCCGGATGTGGATATCTATATGATATTATCATTAACTGCGAAAATACTGTTATCCACTTGTCTAAAGGCACAATTGTATAAAACTGTATTCAATTTATATTTTACACCTGCTAAATCATTTGATTGGGAAAAAAGAGCGGATGATAGATTCCCCAGATGCGGGATCGGACCGGCCACACTGACCCACATATTTTACGAGTGTGATAAACTGTCTCCTTTGAAAAATGGAGTGCTCAGCTTCTGGGAAAGCCTGTTTGGATTTAGGATTAATCTGACCCCTACCCTGCTGCTCCTGGGATATGATAGCTCTCTGGAGCTTGATACCGCACAGGAATACTGTATATTTGTGGGAACAGCAGTATTTAGGATAATGCTAGCCGCCAGATGGAAGGATGTAGAGCCACCTACCTTCCAGATGTGGCTAGTTCGGCTTCTTGGGATATATAATCAAGAGACGGCATTGTATGCATGCAGGGGTACACAGGCCAGAATCCGTGGGGGTAAAATCTGCGCACATGTCTCAAAATGGAGTAGAGAAGCTAGGGGGCATTAGGTGGTGATGGTAGGCTTCCCCACCTCTATTTATTTGGTATGCTGGATTAAATATGGATGTAAGGGTCCTCTTTCAATAAGCATGAATTGCAATGTTTTTAGTTTGGTTTTAACTTTCTAGCTCCAAACTGCATATACTACATTTTTACAATTGTTATTATTCTGGATCAGCTCATTTGTGGTGCTCTTCTTTTTAAGTGATCTATTTGTATTCTTGCACTAGCCTATTAGAATGTTATCATTTCATATGATCTATTGATATTTATTCTTGTATATGACGTTATCTGGGTATGAATAAATTTTGTTTTTAAAAAGACATAATCTATACAAAGACCAACACTACTAAGTTTGGATGTGGCAGCTGGTGCGCATTTAGAAAAGGCGACTGAGTGTCCTCTGGCCAAACCATAAATGACCCTCTAATTGAGCAAAGTTTATTCAATAGGTGACACAGCCATCCCAAGATTACTTCTAGGTGTTTATCAATGACCATCACAGGATACCATATGCATAGAGATGTGTAACTGCCCTGGGTTACGTATGCATAGCTGATTAAGTCCGTATTTTTCTATGTGGTCTGAAACTTGTCTTTCATCATATACTGGAGAGGAACTCAACATATTCATACCTGAGTGCAAATAATAACAAGAAATGTAGTGGAATACCCTAAATGCTCTGGCAAAAAAAATGGCAACTGCTTGAGAAAGTTGTGGACAGTTCGCATAGCTATTTCAGAAAAATGCACAATATTTTTATTGTAAGGATTCAACTTCTGTAATCACTGAGCTAGGTTGCAGAAGATGTTGAAGCTCATTTAAACCGGCCTTATTATGAATAGTGCAAGGAGTTTTAAAGCTCCAAGACTGCTGGAGCATCCAGGGGCGGCTCCTCTGCTAAGGCGGAGGAGCATCGCCCCACTGCTCTGAGAGCAGGAGAAAGGAAAAATAAAATGATAATGACCCCGTTAATATCATTTTATTTTTCACTATGGGGCTAGGTTAGGGCGGTGCTGGGGTCACAGGGGGAGGAGTAGTTTGCACTCCCTAATTGTGCATTACTGTTTGGCCACCCCTCTTGGGCCAGCCAAACAGTCATGCGCAATTTGCATGTCCCCCACCAGGCTGCATTACACAGCCTGGTGAGGAACATGTCCAGGCTCCCATTCCCCTTATGAGCGCTAAACCATGGTGCTCAGACCAATCACAACGCTGCATTGCAGCATTGTGATTGGCTTAGGGGAGGGAGCCTGTGTGCTTCCTGCTTCCGCCGAAGCTGAGTATAAGGCGGCTTGGGAAGGGACTAAAGCAGAGAAGAGAAGGCGGCCGGCAAAAAGTAAGTGTTTTTGTAAAATATGTTTTTGTCCGTCCCCCCAACCCCACGCCGCCACTCCTGTTCCCTGCCCGCCGCCACTGGAAGCATCACCCAAAAACACGTTTTTCAAGTCTTTTTCAATAATTTCCAACAACCGAGAATTGGCAGCCTAAGGCTTTAACTTGCCTTGTGGACACTGTGGCACTGGACCTTTCGTATTGAGTCCAATCTTTGAGAGAATTCATGCCCTGGCAAAATTGTGAAACTGCAGTTTTTCTTATCAAACAAGCAGTGTGAGCTATCCTAGCAAAGCTTATGAGAAATGCAAGTTAAATATGACACACAACAGAACCAGAATCACAGAGACTCAAAACTGAATAGCAGGTTACCCAGTTGCCCCATGTAAACGGTGATTGTATCCTCCATTCCTTGTTTTTCTTTATTTAATTTATAAAGAAAGTACTACACGTCTCAGAATGCACAAAAGCAAAAACTGGTTGACTTCTTAAGCTTGGCATGAGAAAACTTGAAATATTTGTAACTTTCATACTCTTTGCTTTACTCTCCACAGAACACAAACTATGAGTGTGAGATTTATTCTACACAGAGAAGGAAGCATTTAGTACCAGGCACACCCACACAGACAGGACTGATACTGTACGACAGAATCACAGAGCAGTGCCAGTACATTGTACACTCACACCTATGAAGGCCAGTGCTGTTCAGTACAAGCAGCATCAGGAAGCCCAACATATATAGCAGTTACAGAACAGCAGCGTTTAAAATACATTCTGGGGGGGCATATTTTTGAAGCATTCATGCAGCGCAGCAAGCCACCTTGCTGTGCTGGACTAGTTGAAAGTGCAGGAATGTGCTGTATTTAACATAATACAACGCATTCCTGTCCTTTCCTCTTGTTGGTGCCCTTTTGGCTGTCTAGCACTAATGCAGGTACACTTACACCGTGGTGCAAGGGTGCCTGCATTGCAGACAGAATTGTTTTTGTACAGGAATGAACACCATCCTGCACAAAAACAATCCTCTGAGGCCCTTTCCTCTTTCTATGAGTGCTGCAGAATAGAAAGAGGAAAAAGTGAGGAGAAATAAAGATATTTCTCCCTGATGTGCCTCACTTGGGGAGGCGTAGCATTTTGATGTATTCCCAGGTTTACCAGCAATGGTAAATCTGAGAATGCACCAAAATCCATGGGTGGAAGTGTGGGAACACCTATGCTCCACCCATGCTCTGCAGTGGGGCAGAGTATCGCAATGCAACAATTTGCTCTGCATTGCGATGCTCTGGATTTATCAAGCCATGCAGGGCTACACCAGGTGGCCTTGCATGGCTTGATAAATCCAATTTAAGTTTTGCGTCGCCCTTGCACTCCCTTGTGCGGCGGAACGGCAACGCAATACCTTCATAAATTTGCCTCTGGAAGTCTCTGCGCTCAGTTGTGTGAAATCTACGAGCTGCATAACTTCACAAAAGAAGGTTAGTACTGATCCTGCTGAACATAGGAGTCATTGCTGTTGGCTGCCACCAGCAGCACAGAAAAATGCCTCACACAGCAAGCTCCAGAGGCCTCCCTGCAACAGCCTAGCTGACCTGCTGCACATGGACCTGCCTGGACCTGCCTGGACCTGCAACTGGACCTGTTTGAGTTCTGTTGGCCTCTGCTGGATTGAGTTACTGATCCACAAGAGGTGCCTTCCCAGCTCCTAGACCCTTGGCTGGTATCAGCTGAGATCCTTTTGTGAAATCTTGAAGTTTTGATTTCTGCACAGCGGACTTTGAGAAGGTAACTTTTTCAGCTGGACTAACCATGTCCCTATCTCCAGCTTGCAGTCCATCGCCTGAACTTGTGACTTTGTCTGGGTCTTGTGTAACCAGACACCAACAGTTAGCACTTTCTCCTTCTTCATGCTATTTTTAGTTAAACCTTTAAAATAGCATGTCTCCAGTTCTACTGATTGGAATTTGTCATTTTTCATAAATACTTAACTCAGTGAGTCTAAGTTAAGACTGACTGCTTTTGTGCCAAGCTACCAGAGGGTTAAGCACAGGTTGATATAGTGACTCTTGTGGTTCACCTTGAAACGGATTGCTGTTATTACTTAAGTATGCTTTTCACCCCCTCAGTCAAAAACTAATTTCTCACGTTGATGTTCATTGGTGGGATTTAATACTTGTGTGTTGTGCAGTGCCATTCAGTGATTTTGTTTGATACCATAATCCCATTAAAATAATCTGAAATTAGATTCAGTTTCTTTTTAAATTCTCCTTAAATTGGCCTTTTTTGCTTTTTCCAAATTTACCTCCTTCCATCTGAATTTGTTCACCTGTGACCATGGACGTCATTTGGATGAAGTCAGGGGTCTCAGCTGTGACCTCTAGCTTGTATCCTGCTACTCCTGGCACTTCCTTTGCGGCCCCTGGCCTCAGAGGAGGCAAAAGGTTTGCCCCTTCTGATGCCAGGGTTCACAAATGGGGCAGAGGAGTGTTGCCCCCTGCTGCCAGCGCCACAAAAGGTGAAAAATAAAATGGTAATAAAATTAATTTATTACCATTTTATTTTTCCACTTCCCCAGCCCGAGCCATGTTTGAGTGAGCGGGCCACTGCTGACTGGCAGCAGGGGAGTGGTGCTCACTGCGCTTTTCACTTTGGATGGCCGTCTTGCGATGGCCACCCTGACATGCGCGATGTAAACCTCTCCACCAGGCTGTCCAGGATAGCCGGGTGAAGAACAAGCAGAGGCCCTCAGTGAGCTTGGAGCCCCTCCACTCCAGCCAATCCTGGTGATTCTGTCATGCTGTTAGTGCAGCATGAGAGCAGCACCTTGTTGGAAGAGGCCAGTTGGAGCCACTGATTAGGAGACGGAGGAGCTGCGAGCACCGAGGGCAGAAGTAAGTGAATCTTTTATTCATTTTAAGCTTGCCGCTTGAGTTTGTCCTGCCAGTTTGATTGATCGGCAACCACCACTAGTCCAACCAATGGAGTGGCTTTTATGGGTGCAGCGGTCTCCGCACCCATAAAAGGGCTTAAGCCTACCAGGAATTTTTGTGTGAATTCCAGGCACTCGTAAGTAAAGCAGATTCGGACGTAAACTTAGATTTACAGCTGACATTGCCTTTGTGGCTAGGATCAATTGTGCTTTCTTTCTCCTAGTGAGGACGTAAAGCGCTTAACGTAAAAGAAGTATCTGAAATGACTCCACTAGAAAAGACTTTGATGGACAGGAGAACAGTCTAGGAACATTAGGATGTTCTCTCATTGAAGGAAAAAGGAGTTGTTCGTGGGCTTTCTTTTCACACTTCACTAGCTTACAGCATAAGGAAAGAACAGACAAGTTCATTATATACTGGAGAATGGTTCGATGCTGACTTAAGCCACTACAATCTTAAAGTCTCTAAGTGTGAGCCAAGGGTTATTCTCTATGGCATGAAATAGTATTTAAGGAATGAACGGTCCAATAAACAGATTAAATCCACTGGCCAGTATAGAAATGAAATAGCAAGAACAATGAACTTGTGTTCTGGTGTCAGCAATTGCCACAAGTGGGAGAAAGATATAATTTTTCAGATTTCATTGTCATGAGAACTCGAAAGGAGCGATCCTAAAAGTTTGCTTTTTACAGTTTGATATTAATGAAAAGAAAATATTGAACCAAAGAAGCAAAAGAAAAACATTTTTTTGTTTACATTTAATTGAGTTCATAAGGAAGAAAGGCTAAATGAACATTTCCAGGATTTTAACAAGTGGCATACAGGGTTTGCTTTGCAGCAGGATTCCTAACCTGGAATTAAAAAGATGGAAGCTTTTCAGTCACATAACTTTTTAAGACTGCAGAATTGATATGGAACTGAATTGTAGCTAAGTGATGCCTTTTCAGCGGTAAGAAATACTGGTGTCTGTTCAGTTAAACATGGACTATTATTTTAATTTCTATACTTTTTATTAGGCATACTTCTATTTAAGTAAGAGATATCAGTGGTTTTAATACTTGAAGGTTTAGCACTCTGTTAGTCAGAGTGAATGGCCTTTGCTCATAATCTACTTTATAATACAATTGACATAATCTATACAAAGACCAACACTACTAAGTTTGGATGTGGCAGCTGTTGCGCATTTAGAAAAGGCGAGTGAGTGTCCTTTGGCCAAACCATAAATGACCCTCTAATTGAGCAAAGCTTATTCAATAGGTGACACAGCCATCCCAAGATTACTTCTAGGTGTTTATCAATGACCATCACAGGATACCATACGCATAGAGATGTGTAACTGCCCTGGGTTAGGTATGCATAGCTGATTAAGTCCTTATTTTTCTATGTGGTCTGAAACTTGTCTTTCATCATATACTGGAGAGGAACTCAACATATTCATACCAGAGTGCAAATAATAACAAGAAATGTAGTGGAATACCTTAAATGCTCTGGCAAAAAAAAATGGCAACTGCTTGAGAAAGTTGTGGACAGTCTGCATAGCTATTTCAGAAAAATGCACAATATTTTTATTGTAAGGATTCAACTTCTGTAATCACTGAGCTAGGTTGCAGAAGATGTTGAAGCTCATTTAAACCGGCCTTACTTTGAATAGTGCAAGGCGTTTTAGAGCTCCAACACTGCTGGAGCATCCAGGGGCGGCTCCTCTGCTAAGGCGGAGGAGCATCGCCCCACTTCTCTAAGATCAGGAGAAAATAAAAATAAAATGATAATGACCCCATAAATATCATTTTATTTTTCACTATGGGGCTAGGTTAGGGCGGTGCTGGGGTCACAGGGGGAGGAGTAGTTTGCACTCCCTAATTGTGCATTACTGTTTGGCCTCCCCTCTTGGGCCGGCCAAACAGTCATGCGCAATTTGCATGTCCCCCACCAGGCTGCATTACACAGCCTGGTGAGGATCATGTCCAGGCTCCCATTCCCCATCTGAGCGCCAAACTACGGCGCTCGGACCAATCACAATGCTGCATTGCAGCATTGTGAGTGGCTTAGGGGAGGGAGCCTGTGTGCTTCCTGCTTCCGGTGAAGCTGAGTATAAGACGGCGTGGGAACGGACCGAAGCAGAGGAGAGACGGCGGCCAGCAAAAAGCAAGTGTTTTTGTAAAATATTTTTTTGTCCATCCCCCCTAACTCCACCACGCCACCCCTTTTCCCTGCCAGCCGTCATTGGAAGCATCACCCGAAAACACGCTTTTCAAGTCTTTTTCAGCATTTGCCACAACCGAGAATTGGCACCCCAAGGCTTTAACTTGCCTTGTGGACACTGTGGCCCTGGACCTTTCGTATTGAGTCCAATCTTTGAGAGACTGTATGCACTGGCGAAATGGTGAAACTGCTGTTTTTCTAATCAAACAAGCAGTGTGAGCTATCTTAGCAAAGCTTATGAGAAATACAAGTTACATATGACACACAACAGAACCAGAATAACATACACTCAAAACTGAACAGCAGGTTACCCAGCTGCCCCATGTAAACGGTGATTGTATTCTCCAGTCCTGTTTTTCTTTGCATGTCTGTAGATAGTATTTTTTATTTATTTATAAAAAAAGTACTACACGTCTCAGAATGCACAAAAGTAAGAACTGGTTGACTTCTTAAGCTTGGCATGAGAAAACTTGAAATATTTATAACTTTCATACTCTTTGCTTTACTGTCCACTGTACACAAACTATGAGTGTGAGGTTTATTCTACACAGAGAAGGAAGCATTTAGTACCAGGCACACCCACACAGACAGGACTAATACTGTATGACAGAATCACAGAACAGTGGCAGTACATTGTACACTCACACCTATGAAGGCCAGTGCTGTTCAGGACAAGCAGCATCAGGAAGCCCAACATATATAGCAGTTACAGAACAGCAGCGTTTAAAATAAATTCTGGGGGTCATATTTATGAAGCTTTCATGCAGCGCAGCAAGCCACCTTGCTGTGCTGGACTAGTTGAAAGGGCAGGAATGTGCTGTATTTAACATAATACAACGCATTCCTGTCCTTTCTTCTTGTTGGTGCCCTTTTGGCTGTCTAGCGCTAATGCAGGTACACTTGCACCGTGGTGCAAGGGTGCCTGCATTGCAGACAGAATTGTTTTGTACAGGAAGGGACAGCATCCTGCACAAAAACAATCCTCTGAGGCCCATTCCTCTTTCTATGAGTGCTGCAGAATAGAAAGAGGAAAAAGTGAGGAGAAATAAAGATATTTCTCCCTGATGTGCCTCACCTGGGGAGGCGTAGCATTTTGATGTATTCCCAGGTTTACCAGCAATGGTAAATCTGAGAATGCACTAAAATCCATGGGTGGATGTGTGGGAACACCCATGCACCACCCATGTTCTGCCCTGGGGCAGAGTATCGCAATGCAATGATTTGCTCTGCATTGCATTGCTCTGGATTTATCAAGCCATGCAGGACTACGCCACGTGGCCTTACATGGCTTGATAAATCCGATTTAGGTTTTGCGTCGGCCTTGCACCCCCTTGCGTGGCAGAACGGCAATGCAGAACCTTCATAAATATGCCTCTGGAAGTCTCTCCGCTCAGTTGTGTGAGTTCTATGAGCTGCGTAACTGCACTAAAGAAGGTTAGTACTGATCCTGCTGAACATAGGAGTCATTGCTGTTGGCTGCCGCCAGCACCACAGAAAAATGCCTCACACAGCAAGCTCCAGAGGCCTCCCTGCAACAGCCCAGCTGACCTGCTGTACCTGGACTGCATGGACCTGCAACTGGACCTGCTTGAGCTCTGTTGGCCTCTGCTGGATTGAGTTACTGATCCCCAAGAGGTGCCTTCCCAGCTCCTAGACCCTTGGCTGGTATCAGCTGAGATCCTTTTGTGACATCTTGAAGTTTTGATTTCTTCACAGCGGACTTTGAGAAAGTAACTTTTTCAGCTGGACTAACCTGGTCCCTATTTCTAGCCTGCATCCATCCACCTGAACTTGTGACTTTGTCTGGGTCTAGTGCAACCAGACACCAACAGTTAACACTTTCTTCTTCTTCGTGCTATTTTTAGTTAAACCAATAGCATGTCTCCAGTTCTACTGACTGGAATTTGTCATTTTTCATAAATACTTAACTCAGTGAGTCTAAGTTAAGACTGACTGCTTTTGTGCCAACCTACCAGAGGGTTAAGCACAGGTTGATATAGTGACTCTTGTGGTTCACCTTGAAACGGATTGCTGTTATTACTTAAGTATGCTTTTCCCCCTCTCAGTCAAAAAAATTATTTCTCACGTTGGTGTTCATTGGTGAGATTTAATACTTGTGTGTTGCGCAGTGCCATTCAGTGATTTTGTTTAATGGCATAATCCCATTTAAATAATCTGACATCAGATTCAGCCTCTTTTTAAATTCTCCTTAAATTTGCCTTTTTTGCTTTTTCCCAATTCACCTCCTTCCATCTGACTTTGTTCACCTGTGACCGTAGACGTAATTTGGAGGAAGTCCGGGGTCTCAGCTGTGACCTCTAGCTTGTATCCTGCTACTCCTGGCACTTCCTTTGTGGCAAAAGGTTTGCCCCCTCCGATGCCAGGGTTCACAAAGGGAAGTGCCAGGAGTAGCAGGGAGCAAGCTAGAGGTCACAGCAGCTGCCCCGGATTACCTCCAAATGATGTCCATGCCTGTGACTCCGTCTGCAACACGGAGTTTGAGCTCAACAAGATGAAGAGCTAAACTGTGGGGATTCTTCAGAGAAAGAGGGATTCCAGGAACCAAGGGCTGCAGGAAGAAGGAGATCCAGAAGACCCTCGGGCCTGGAAGGAGGTCCACCAGTTACCCACACTTAGCACTTTCTTGGCGCTATTTTTACTTAAACCTTTAAAATACTGATTGGATTTTTGTCATTTTGGTCTCATTTTATTTAATAAATTGTACCCTATTCTTCTAATTTGGTTTGGGATTTTTCTTGTGTTGTGTATTTACTTTATTACTGCTTGTGTGCCGCATAAATACTTAACACAGTGCCTCTAAGTTAAGCCTGGCTACTTTTGTGCTAAGCTACCTGAGGTTTAGGAACAGGGTAATTTAGTGACTTTTGTGCTTCATCCTGACAAGTATTGCTTGAGTATGGTTTACGCCCCCTCAGTCAAAACCCCAGATTCTCACATGCATGGTATTAATGACTAAATCACATGAAACAGCACATTGCAGACTCTATTTGGATGTATCTATGTCTGGGTGAATTTTTTTATTAGCTTTTATTAATTTTGCATTTTACTCCACCTGCATAGTCTTTTAAAATTGTGATGTCTGCTATGGTGAAGATGGATGAAATTTACACTATTTGCCAAATTTTCTGAGGTGAACTTTATGAGGTTTATTGCTCCAGGATGTTTTATGGGTGGGACATCCTTGTGCCATCCTCTAATCATCCCCAGTGGTCATCACATAAGAGGTGCTGGAGAGGGTCACAGGAGACAGTGTGCAGTAGATGATGTGATTTGAGGAATGCCACTGATGATTTGGAAACAGTTGAGCAGCTCAGGAAGTTGATATAGTGGATCAGAGAGAGCTCTAGACTATGCTGAGAAACCTTTGCATTGGTATGGGGCGGGAAGGGGTGTAGTTTTGTTAATTAAACCTGCAGGGTTCTATGTAAGTTTGGAATTAATAGGAAATTCCAGGAAAAGTCTTGGGGAACTTAAACTGTCTTCTTTGCCAGGAGTGCACAAATCAATATATGGTTATATATGCTTACTTCAAATGGGTGTTTATTTGCACGCGTACATATAACACAAAAGTACATTTTCTTTTAAAACATGGTTTTATCATGACAACGAAGCTCCTTGCCGTCCCCTCCACTACTATTTGTGCGCACCCTTTCCCTATTCCCATCCTGGATTTTGCCTTACTCTCACTTGACTCAAATCAATCACTGACAGAGGCCAGAGTGGGAACATTTTGTATGTGTGTACGGTAATGCCTCCCTGTTTAGGGAGTCATCTTACCTTGCTCTGCCAAATACCTACTGTTGGGTGCAGATTTTCTCATGTATTATGTTAAACTATCCCACAGTAATGTTACATGGAATGTGTAAATGTGTATTTGCTCTCATAATGTAAAGTATGTGAGCACTTAAGAACAGCTTAGGTGAGTAAATACCTTTGTGAATTGAGACCAGTACGTCTGTGTATTTTGTTTGTGGTCTATAGTAGATTGTGTAGGTTTGTGCTACAGACTTCTGCATTAGTAATTTACTTGACTAACATTTTTAGCATGTTAATACCTGTATTTCTAGATAGCTAATTCTCGGTGGAATGCAGGCCCAGGAGTGACTCAATTAGTTCTATCTGCCTCTATTCAATTATTTTGGGCTTTTATTTCACCAGCCTAAAATAATCATACTTTTTCCATTTGGAGACACATTGAGACACATTGAGTCAGTAAGACTAGAGAAATGATTACAATAATCTAAAGAATACTGATGGAGTGAACACGAACAGATACTTTACTAGAAATTCTGTTATTGTCTGTCTCCAATGTAATGCATGGACTTGTACAAGAGAGACCTGTGCATTGATCAGCAGTTTCTTTGACGGCCATAATCATACCACAAGTTATGTACAAACCTATTGTGGAACCCTTTAGCCAATGAACCAGTTTCTTTTTTCAGTCACATCATCTTTTTCCTCACATAGGATACAGTACTTAAGTCTCACCTTCAGGCCCCTCAAGACTGCTTCTCACCGCGCCGTGAACATATACCGGCCAAAGAAGGTACGTGACAAGTAAACTACCAAGCTCACAAGCTCACATGGTTCTCGGCAGTAAAAATTGCTAGATCAAAAGAAAGTGGGCTCTTTCACTCCTCGATATTCATGTCCGAACCACGGACGCTCTGGGGACTCTCCCGCGACCCGCTACTCGCCGGCCGCCATGTTTTCCTCTACCCCTCCTCTGATATGGTGGTATAGTCATGGAGAAATAGGTCATCTCCTTAAAAACATGGGTAATGTGTTCTTTGTGACCAACCTGGAAAACCTGCTTCCTGTTTAGCTCATGTGCAATATATTGCTTGAACAACAAAAAGAAATAATAAATATTTCGATTGACATCATTATTTCCTCTTCACTTCCCCTGTAAAGTGAATGTTCAACCATATGTTGGAATATAATATTTGAAGCATTACTAGACATGAAAGCTGGATCAGCGAATTACTCACCTTGGACCAGACAACTCCTGAAACTGGTGTTGACTTTGGAACAGAGGTGTGTGGTGTGTAGACCTGAACATTAGACTTAACTCACTCTCATAGATCATCGAGCGGAAACCTTGGAAAAAGTGCAGAGAGTTAGGCACATGTGAAATAAATTCATACAGGTGTATTAATTGTTTTCTTTGGGGATATGGATTATTTGATAGCACAAGGTGGAGGAAAGTAATTGTAGTCTTTCTGACAGTTCTACTAGTCTCAATATGCTATATTTTGTCACCATTTTATGCCTTACACCAGTTCTCCAGTTGAGTCCTCATCTTCAAAGGGACAGGCAAATAATGGAAGAAAGGTCCTGTAGAATCTTGATGGCACCAGGAGGACACAGAAACAAGCTACACCAGCCCACATGACTAAACACTCAATACTAATAAGACAACCCCCCAAAGAAAAGAGAGATCTGCCACACATCACTGGTAACATACTCTGAGCGCCAAAATCCTATTATTACAAAAGGATACTTATAACACCGTTCATCTTGGCAAATCCCCTAAACTGATACTGGACAATGGCAATCATATAAAAGAGTACTGTAATGCATTCTCTAATTCCTGTTAGCTTCTACTCCAGTTCCTCTACCTCCCCCAGATCCATAGGATCAAAGAGAGGATGTCCTCCTGCCAGAGCCAACATAACAAATGAGGTTGAGAACATAAATATAGAAACATTACCACAATAAAGGGACATGCAAAATCAGGGCTGCCAGGAAACCATAAACTATAAAAACATGTGTTTCTATCTCTCACACTTCCTAAGTCATCATAGTACCAAGCGTAATGTCCCATAACACGATATTGCCACCACATTGGCCATCACACCTGATATAGAAACAATTCCCATGTAGGCTCAAATTAAAGATGCACACTTCCCAATAACCCACATTGTGTAATACTTACTACCCCTAACAAGGTGCTTAATGACAAGTAGCACGCCATGTGGGTTAATGCTTCAGGCCCACACATAATCTACTAGGCACTGTACAAATGTTACAAT
This sequence comes from Calotriton arnoldi, assembly GCA_963921515.1. Lineage (NCBI taxonomy): Eukaryota > Metazoa > Chordata > Amphibia > Caudata > Salamandridae > Calotriton > Calotriton arnoldi. The sequence continues at coordinate 24,570 of CAWUFW010021028.1, forward strand.
TCAACATACTACCTCACATGAAAATAATAACTCTTTGTAAGTATATAGCAGCCATCTTGTAGTAAATCTTCCTATGTTTATTTAAAATGCCATAACTAGATAGCCACAGTTATTGCACCCACATGGTTGGTGGCATCTGTGGGACAAAAAGAAACTTTGGAAAAGCGAAGAGATGGGCTCTCAAATAGCAAAGGTGAAACCTATTGGCCTTGTTAAAGCTTGTTACTACATGGTTCTGCTATTTATCAGTAATAGGAGGATATCTGACATGTAAGCTAAGCATCCTCCCAGATCGATCAGATGGTATACTGCTTTTCTACTATGTTCAAGAAGTGTGGTGTTAACCAAAATGTGCCCATTAACACATTCCTTGCCTTCCTGCATCAGAAACCACTTCAGTTGAGCTGCCCTGCTATTGTAAATTGGGCGTCACTTTATGAACAATGTGGCATGCATGTTCATCAGCAAAATCATGAAAATTAGCACCTAGAACAGCACTTAAATCAATAACAGCATTATTGAAAATTGGCAAAGAAGCAGTGAGAAATAAGTAAAAGTCTGCATTACACATTAAACCCTATCTTTGTAAATATTTCACTGGTGTCTTGAAATAGGAAAATGACAGTACTGAAACAAACATTTTAACTCTAAAATTATTGCTGGTACAGAGACTCATTAGTAGTTTCTCAATCCTCCTACATCTTTTTCTTCATTAAAACCAAAGTCCTATATTTTTTCAATATCAGGTGAGAAAATACGTTTATTTAGTCTTTAGTGCGTTAAACATCAATAAAATGCAATATTTCAATTTATCCATATTAAAACTATTATTCAATAATTTAAATAATGTACACAATAAAATATGATTAACTGAATGGTCTAATGAAATGTAATGCTATTACATTTCTAAATTATTAACAAATTTTAAAAAGAAACAAAGCACATGCACCATCTAGAAAGCTCATGTGACATTTATTTTTGTACCCGACAAAATATAATAGTGTTTTATAATAAAAATAAGTGGTTTTAAAAACGGCTCATTAAATTAAAAAATGAGAGCAATCAATATATGGGTAATCAAACATTTATCTCCTATGTTATACCAGCAATAGCCTTTATTTTGTTTAAATGTGTTCACTACAATGAGAAATCCTATTTTAACTTTTTAAATTCCCTGCCTCAAATGTATACAAAAAGTGATGGATAGAGTGCTTGAATTAATCTCAGCGACTGGTCATTACTCTGGCCACATGTCACACCATGCCACCTCAGTTTGGACCCAGCTATATGCAAATCAGTCTTGACCCTACTCCAATCGGAACAGTTCAGTATAAACTGCTAATCCATGTCCTCCTTGAACACAAGCAACCTGGCCTGACAGTTCGGGCTGGACTGTTCCCATGAGGAGCAGGGTTAAGATTGATTTGCATATGGCTGGATCCAAACTGAGGTGGTATGGTGAGCAAAAGAACAATGGTTTGGGATGCTACCCCAAGCGATTGCCAGTGGTTAGACAAATTGCAAGTATTCCTCCCATCACCATTTGTGTTTGTCATGTACCGCCCTAAGTGGCATGGATATGCCCAAATGTGGGTCTCATGCTCACTGTGTCACTGGAACCAAGCTGTACCCAGTTTATGAGCCCATAATTAGGGTGAAACCAGTCCTGGGTTATTTGTATTATGTTTCAGGGAGGACCAGGCCTGGCAGTTTGGGCTGGACTGTTCCCATGAGGAGCAGAGTCAAGACTGATTTGCATATGGCTGTGTCCAAATTAGGTGGCATGGTGAGCAAAAGAACGATGGGTGGGGATGCTACCCCAAATGATTGCAAGTAGTTAGACAAATTGCAAGCATTCCTCCAATCACCTTTTGTGTATTTTATGTACGACCCTAATTGGCATGGGTATGTTCAAACAGTAGTCCCATGCTCAATGTGTCACTGGAACCAAGCTGTACTCAGCTGATGAGCACATAATAAGAGCAAAACCAGTCCTGGGTTGTTTGTATTCGGGTTCTGGGAGAACCTGGCCTGGCAGTTCGGGCTGGACTGTTCCCATGAGGAGCAGGGTCAACACTGAATTGCATATCGCTGGGTCTAAACTGAGGTGGCATGGTGAGCAAAAGAATGATGGGTTAGGGTGCTACCAAGAGTGATTGCCAGTGGTTAGACAAATGCAAAAATTCCTCCCATCACCTTTTGTGTTTTTCATGTACTGCCCTAAGTGGCATGGGTATACCCAGAAATAGATCCCATGCTCACTGTGTCACTAGAACCAAGCTGTACCCAGCTGATGAGCCCTTAATTATACCAAAACCTTTCCTGGATAGTTTATATTCTGGTTCAGGGAGGACCTGGCCTGGCAGTTTGGGCTGGACTGCTGCCATGAGGAGCAGGGCCAAGACTGATTTGCATAAGGCTTGGTCCAAACTGAGGTGGCATGGTGAGCAAAAGAACGATGGGTTGCAATGGTTAGACAAATTGCAAGCATTCCTCTGATCACATTTTGTGTGTTCTAAACTATAATCAGGCAGCTTTTAGATATATGGGAATTTGCTGTCTTCATCCCACGAGGGTCTTGTAAATGTCACTGGTGATTTTGACTTATATATTTTATATCACATTGTCGTGTGTCCAGTTTGACTGAAATCTCTAATTCATTTTCAGAAAGATTTTAAAGTGCCACGAACGTATACATCTTCTGGAAGTAGCAACTTCTCTTTGCAATTAACTATTTTCTTATTACAAAGTGACAGGGTTTGCAAGGTTGCCAGAAGCCCATGATGGTTTTTCAGCTATGATGTAACAGATCGCACTGTAGTGGAAGATGACAATGATAGAAAACACTTGAGACATAGCTTTCTAATTGATTCCAAAGGTTCCTCCCCACAAGGTACCACATTTTAGCCCCTTACAAGATCTGGAGGTGCACCATGGATTTTTAAGTATGTAGTAGAGGACCATGCGACAGACAGCTGAAGTCTCTACTGAATTTTTTGAGGCTGCAATGTACAAAAGAATTTGTGAGTTTAGGTGCCTCTAACTGCAGATTTCATTTTAATTTCATATGAAAAATCCTATCTAGTTACTTAGATGTTTCTTGTTCCTCCACTCTAGTATCTCATATGGACCATTGCCCATATTTATGGGAAGGTAACGGAACATAGCACAGCAAGTCAGCTTGCTGCGCTGCGTTACAGGGAAAGAGCAGTAATGTGCATATTTAAAGCAAAATGGCACATTCCAGTCCTTTCCTCTGGGCTGCCGCACAATGGGATGCTTAGCGCCAATGCAGACAACCATTCAGGATTATTGTGCAGGAATGAGCACCTTACAGCACAAAAACAATCCTGAACAGTTTTTCCTCTTTCTATGTGTGCTACAGAATGCAAAACATATGAAATTCTCCTCATTACGCCTCTCCTGGGCAGGCGTATCTTTTTGACACATTACCAGGTTTACCAGTTCTTGTAAATCTGGGAATGCATCAAAATCGATGGATGTTGAATAGGAACACCCATGCAACACCCATAGAAAAGCCTCCCTGGCGCAGAGTAATGCAACGCATCGATTTGTGCTACGTTACATTAGCCGAGATTTATGAAGCCACACAGGGCCATGCTATGTGGCCTTGCGTGGCTTCATCAATCTCATTTTTAATTTGCGTCGCTCTTGCACCACATTGCGTAGTGCTAGAGTGATACAAGGGGGCTAATGAATATGCCACCATGTGTACGGCTTATACTTTGAACTAAAGGAAACCACTTTTGTATTTTCTGTATTTATTATTAGTCTAATATCTCTGCAATAATTATTACATTAATTTAATTGTCTCAGCAAACCTCTTTGGGTGTAATCCATTATTACTAAATTATCAGCATACAGTAAGAAGGGAATATGGACATCATCCATCTTTGGAGAGAATTAACTAGTTCTTAACAGGTGTAAAGGTAAATCCACTAAATACAGCACAAAAAGGGCACACAAAAGCACACAACCTTGCCTCAAACCTTTTTCATTGGGATTTTTTCTTACAAGGTGCCAATCAGCACTAATTCCAACCTAGCCCACTTTTCTTTGTGGGGACCACTTAAAACTGAAAGAAGATTGTTTAGGATGACGATTTCTCAAATCTTCTTTCAGAGTATTTCGCTATTCTCGAGTTTGAATGCTGGCCAGAAATTGGCAAATAATAATCAGCAGTTCTATAAATTTCCAGGCTATACATACACACTTAAGCAGAGGTACACAGTTGAGTGATCCTCCTTAAAGCCACTCTGTTCCACTGAACAGAGTGGGGAACAGACGTGCCGAGTCAAATTTGTCTCCTCAACTCCAAGGTCGGCAGCTATGGCCCAAAAAGGTGCATCATCTCTAACTAGGTAGCGCAATAGAGCCGGATTAAAATGGGATCCAAAAAAAAGACCATAAACACACCAGCAGGCACAGGTTGAAGATGCTACCCTAGTACTTGGTTCTGTGACAAAATTCCCTCTAGAAGAAAGCATGCCTGGGTTGAGTGTGTGAATAGGAATCTTCTCATAGTAATGGCATAATGGAAGAAATCTTTCTTCACAGCCAAAGACTTCAGGACATTATATTCTTTCAAACACCATTTACTCTCTCACTGTACAAGGTTATATCTTCCTTCCCTGAATGTCTGCCTATTTCAGGTTTTTGTATCCTCTTATGGCTCATGGCCCACAATACAGGGTTTATATCCATTTATTTTACATGTGCAGTGTGATCCGATTTCAGAGAACCATGAAGATTTGTGAGATGTAGGTGATTTCATGCTCTTACAGCTCGTGGTCCAGACTGCAGGTGGGTATATCCACTTACTTTTAATGTGCAGTGTCACCCAATTTAAGAGAACCATTGTGGTTTGTAAGGAGGTAACCCACAGCTCATGACAGTGTGACACGTGCAGGAGAGATGTCAGACTGCTCTACTTATCTGAGATCGTCTTCATGAAGGAGGAGGCTGGGAGGAGCAGATCAGCTACTTTAAAGACTCCATCTTAACTCCACCCTTTCCCATCTCATCAGAATATGGAGTTGGGTTAATAAAGATTGCTGTTGTAACTCTACCTTGGGACTTGTTGGCTAAAGGTAGCGTGACTTGTCCTGAATTTCATCCAGCCATTCTTGTACAGAGCTGGAAAGTAAAACACCTCAAGCTGTTGATATATTCTATGTGAGCCATGAGGAAAAGGAGGAGTCAGCGAGGGGGGCCCTGAACTGCAATCATGAGACCACAAATATGGGGTGGCAGAGCCAAAAAGCTCCTATACGCAAGTTGCTACGGTGGCGGCCATGTTAGGTGAGGGAAACCCCAGAGAATTCAATAGGAATGCAACAAGCACTCTTTCTTCCAACAAGCAGACAACTTATAACAAATGCTGTACTCAAGGTAATAAACAGGTGGGCGATAGCCAAGGTCCCTCTCTTTGAAGTACTTCTTAAAGATTGTTTTTCTTTTGATCACATAAGGTATGGTAAGAACTGTGCTGAAAAAAATCCAGACCTAAAAACTGCATTTTTCTGTTCTTTTATATTGTGCCCACCTTGTACACAATGCTTAATTCTTAAAAATAAATAAGATAAACAATTGCTCATACCTCTGGCAAGATACTAATTTAACTGTTTTTGGGTGTCCCTTTTCCTCTTTTATTTCTGCATGTAATATATTGCATTCTTTCTTTTTTGTTCCTAAATAATGGAGATGTATCCTCATTATAGTTTTCTTTCTTGAATGTTTGTACTTTACATTGTGGGAATGCATTCTACTATTAGTTTCATAAAAGGAATTCTTCATTGTGACGCCCAGAGTAATTCACAATTAAAATACAAATTCCACTTGAGACCTAATGAAGCTCTCATTAAACCTTTGGTTAAACCCCATATATTGAGATTCTTTGAATGATGAATAATTACAGCCGCGGTCTGCGGTCCGCGGGACGATGCCAAAGGAAAATTAATTATTTATTTAATTTTCCCTCTGCATCGTCTCTCGAAATCCCCCCTTACCCGGCCCCACCGCCCCACCCCTGTTTCCTGCACGGACCGCGGCTGAATAATTGTTTTCTTATAATATTTCAAAGGCAGCCTTCCAGAAGACTCAGCTATAAAAAAAATTCTAAAAATGCATTGAGCCTTTTCTCTGCTTGTGGGATGGTAAGTCTTGATACCTGTTTCTCCTCAGATACCCTTGCAGTTCAGAAGTATTGCTATGACAATCAGGGGTTACCAAGAGACTACGGGCATATTTACAAGCCCATGGGGAAGCCACTGGAGCGTCACTTTATCTGACGCTCCAGTGGCGTTGCGCCATTCCCCATATTTACGAAGTGGCACTAAGCCACTTAACATGGCTTAACGCCAGCTTGTAAATAAGACTATTTCTGTCACAATCTGCTGCAGCACTGGGGCGGCATCAAAAAGCAGTGGGTGTTGCCGTGGAATGCCCACGGCAACACCCATTGCTTTTTGATGCTGCCCCAGATTTACAAGGCTGTAACAGCTCCAAAAGTCCAGGGAATACCTGGTCTTAGAATGGCAATACGAGCAGAGATAGCTAATTTCTCTGTGTTTTTTGCTCTTTCTATGTGTACTGCATTATGCAGCAACACGTATAGAAAGAACAAATCGCCATTATTGATTGTTTATGTGCAGGAAGGTACCCCTTCCTGCACATAAACAATCGCCTCTGCAGCGCAGGCACCCTTACAACATGGCACAAGGGTGCCTGCTCTGGCGCTCAGCAGCTTTTTTAGCACCAGCGCTAGGGGAAACGAAGGGGTGCACCGTATTTTTGTAAATACGGAGCATCCATGTGTTTTAAAAATGTCAGAACGCGTCGTTGCCACATTTGGCATGAACACCACGCTCTGGCATTTTATTGTAATTATATCCCTACGTTTTTATTCAAGCATGGTTATTTGCTTTGGTTACTAGCTTTATTATTCTCTGTCATGAACGTAGTGATCAAAGCTCCTCCCTCTTAGTCTGGAGTTTCCAAAGTGCTTAACTACCCGGTTGGATGAAGTACATTTTGCACAACTATCGCAGAACCAGAGATTTATTATCTTTACTGTACCTAGTGTCGCAGGTAGTATCTCTGAACGTTGGCACACCTGTGTAAGGATGGAGGCTGAAAATTGTTTGAAAATAAAATTAAACATTAGGACAGTGCGAACCGGTAATCAAAGAGAGAAAATGGTTTATGAGTTGATTTGATAGAGATTGTCAGGCTGCAGGAAGTAATATCAGAAAGCTAAGGCTGCAAATTAACAAGTTGAAATACGCGCGGTTTCAGTTAATTAATAGTCTCAGTACCTGCATTACAGGGAAATGTTAAAGAGAAAGAAAACAGAGTTGTGTGAAACATGTTGGGACCAAGTAACTGTTGCATTTAGCTCCAACAATACTAGGACGTTTTTGAGACTTTTATGTCATGACACTTATGACACTTCTAAAACTTCGAGGGGGCAGTGGGGGGGGGCTATTTACAAGCCTCTTGCACCGCCGGTGCCTCACTTTTTCCCATATAAAAAGTGACGCACTGGCGGCAGAAGGGGCTTATAAATAAGCACCCCCACCCCAGGGCCTCTTGCTATTTATTACCGGTAATTTTATGCGGCAATGAAGTTTTGAATCTAATTTTCGTGATAACCACAGGAAACACTATTAACTCCAAGGGGCTTATTTACAAGCCCCTTGTGGAGCAAGGGGCTTTTAAATAACACCCTCCTCCCCCCTGAATTTATCTAGGGTATCCAGACCAGATAAGTTTGCAGCAGTCATGGTTCAAATAAATTTAAAATGGTGGGTGAATTTGTACTTATGTTTCACTGGTTAACTCAGACTTTTCGGTTTCAAGACAGTTGGAAATGGGCGATAATGAAGTCATAATCAACTGTTTTAATCAGTTAAATCCATAAAAATGTTTATCACTCAGTCCACAAAACCTATTGCTATATCAGTCTTATTTATGTAGAGTTTTTTACGTTCCCAAGATGGGATTAGTGTTCTCTGTACTAATACTGGCTATCAGTTGGGGAATGTCATGAGCCTAGGTATTTTGCTGGGTGGGCAATCCCCAGGGGGGATGGCAGAGTACTCCCTTGCCAATGTGATGTGGAGTGTCTGGGCTGAGAAAGGGAAGATTTATGATTAGCACTCTCACAGGAGATATGGCAAGGAATTGGGCCACTTATGCATTGCCTGGCTGGTGGGTATGAAACAGTGTTGGTTGGAAAAGACTAGAGTAGCGAGAAACAGTAAGAAAGGTAAGGGATGTTTATTTAAAGTCTCTAATATAACCAAAGAAGACGGCCAAGCAAAATGACTGTCTGACATTAAGATGTCTGGCACCTCCAAAGTTTGTTATGAAAACCCTCACACACCAACCTGGTTGGTGTCATGCTTCATCATCGGGTCCCAGCCGGGCAGCCGAATGCTACCCAGCTGTGCTACGACACCTGTTTACAGTGGAGCAGGTTTTAGGTGTAGGTGAATGTGATGAAGTGAGTGAAATATGTAAAAATACCTCCAGATTACTACCCGTTACTTTATTCGTGGTGATCTGGGGTATGGTTAAAAAGACAAGAGAGTGGATAAAGAGTACTATACGTAACTATTTATTATCCTCTGGTCGACATGTTTCAGCCCTTAGCAAAAAATGTTTGGGCTTTCTTCAGGACCTCTCTAAATAAATAAAGTGAGTGATGTGAAAAATGTGAGTGATAAAAAATTACCACATGAACAGCATTTTTAGCACTCACGCTAAGGAGTGCTATTTATGCAGCGAGGTCTGGCAATGTGTCGGTCCTCTTAAAATGTAGAATACATTGATTCTGAGGTAGGCGTTCGTATCTGGTCCCGGGGGGGGGAAGAAGCACCTCTCTTAGGTCACATATTTCTGTGGTGGTGTCTTCCTCGGACAACCTAGTGCGTGTCCCCTCGGTCAGGCTGATTAGCACTCTCACAGGAGATATGGCAAGGAATTGGGCCACTTATGCATTGCCTGGCTGGTGGGTATGAAACAGTGTTGGTTGGAAAAGACTAGAGTAGCGAGAAACAGTAAGAAAGGTAAGGGATGTTTATTTAAAGTCTCTGCCAGAAAATAAATGTAGACAAAACACAGGGTTGATAACCTGCTAGAAATGTCTGTGTAGAACCGACTGTCGATAGCTCAGATATTCCATGATCACCCAGAGATCAAAAAATGAGTAAAAATCCCATCTCTACTCCTGAAATATGCAGAATTTCAAAATATTGAATTTGTTTTGATAATCGGCAAGGCCAATGCAGCCTTTTGGTTTTCTAACATGCAGAATGCTGAATATGTACCACCCAATCCTACTTTATTAAACCAATCTAATGAGTACACAATTGGCCAAAACTGAAATTTGATACGGAACAGGAGAGAGCAATAATTTTCTGGGCAAACAAAAGGGAGAACGTGTGTTCCTACACCTGCCAGAGCAAGACGATTGCATGGGAAGATATTCTCTCCTTACCTTTGGAACAACTAGTGGTTGGGGTGATGTAACAACATTTCCTTCAACCCCACCCCACAGCCAACACACAAACTGTGAGGCATGGCAACAGGTAGGGCCTTTGCTTGACATACTTTGGGACACACAATTATTAAGTATCCGAGCATCAGTTTTTTAATTAAAGATATTGTGCTGTTTTAAGTTATGTTATATTAAGTGGCACCTCAGCTATTATTATCGAGTTGTTCGCATAGTGAAGGCATGGGATTAGTTTGTTTGGCCCCCAGCCACCAATCCATGTGTGTCCCTAGTTGTATCAAGCTGCCTTGTTCTGAATATGTAGCTCGCTCCTGGTTTCATATCTGTTCAGCTAACCTGGCAATGCTGGGATTCTTGGACCAGCCAGGAGGTGGCAGCACTGACACAACAGAGAAAGTCCTGTAAAAATCGAGCCGATCCCTCAGGCAGCACACTGCTATGAGGTCACAGGGATTAGAGAGGACTGCTCACCCCAACACCGGCATCTTCTAAGTCATGCTGGAGGCCTGGAACTCCAACAAGCTGGAATGCCTAGGTGCTTCCAGGCCAACCATGTACTCCCGGTGCCGCCAGTGTCATACCATAGAGTCTCCACTGGTATCAAACGCTGGCACTGATTACACAGGCTGCACGGCACATGGACGTCATCTCATACAGTGCAGCTTGGGAGGGAGAGGGGGGAGCAGACCAGACAAAACCATTTTGTTGTGAAAAAGGCCGCTTTATTGAAACAGGTGCACATTACAATAAACATCCCTGGCAACTGCCTTACAAAACTTAAAACCTCACTAATACATCCAGATACCTGACCCCTGACCCCACCCCCGCCCCTACGATCCCCTGAACATGCCCCCACCCTGACATTACCATATAAACAACAATACAATGCCTTGCAGTAAAATTATACCCTTTAATTATACACTTCAATTAACCAGCATCCTATGCCTGCCTCTCTACAACAGTAAATCAGCAAACTTCTATAACTGAACTTAAAATAACCTGTCTACCCTTTCCCTGTCCATAAACCAGACTTCAACAATAACCAAAAAACTTCTGCCAACCCTGGCAAACTTTTAATAACCCCCGCACAGCACCTGTTCCAAGCAACAATACACGCTACCCCTTGCTCACCTGTCCCAAAGAAAGACAGCCTAACAGAAAAGCCAAAAACTGACCAAACAAATTCCCCAAAGCCAATGAAAAAAGAGGGAGGAAGGGAGGGAGGGAGGGGAAAAGACCTATCTACAGCACACGCTCCCAGCCACCAGGTCACCAAACAAAAAATGGTGGCTGGGAGTGGGCGCACACAGCCCTTATAGTTGGGCTACTCTTGGGCTACATTTTTGAAGCCCAACTCACAAAATGGAGAACGGGGGAGCTGCCCCCCCCTCCCAAACCGCCCAGGGGGGAGACCTCCCTTCGGTCGGCTGCCCCCCCAAACTCCCCTTGGGAGGTAGAGGGGGGGAGCAGACCAGACGAAACCATTTTGTTGTGAAAAAGGCCGCTTTATTGAAACAGGTGCACATTACAATGAACATTCCTGCCAACTGCCTTACAAAACTTAAAACCTCACTAATACATCCAGATACCTGACCCCTGACCCGCCCCTACGATCCCCTGAACATGCCCCCACCCTGACATTACCATGTAAACAACAATACAATGCCTTGCAGTAAAATTATACCCTTTAATTATACACTTCAATTAACCAACATCCTATGCCTGCCTCTCTACAGCAGTAAATCAGCAAACTTCTATAACTGAACTTAAAATAACCTGCAAACCCTTTCCCTGTCCATAAACCCAACTTCAACAATAACCAAAAAACTTCTGCCAAACCTGGCAAACTTTTAATAACCGCGCCACCCAGAAAATGGGCGGAGAGAATCTATCCCACTTTTCTGCCCCCCCCCACTTACTAACCATCTCCGGGCCCTCATTTAGAATGTCTCTGCACGTTCAAAGACCTGGACAAAACCTCCCTGATCTCCAAAAGGTATAAATCCATACCAAGCCTGGACAGATGCACTCTGTCATCCCTGGAAAACTCCACTGACTCGAAACGAATCTCTGTATGACTAACCCGTCCAAAACCTAATCCCCTCCAGAAACGGGACATCTCCGTATTCACCTTGCGCCTAGCTTTATCAATGGCGCCCGGGTTAATGGCTCCCCACCACACCCTGCGCGGAACAAACTCTGTCCATAGAACAAAGCAACCTGCCCACTGCTCTTTTATCAAGGCCAAATCCTTCTTCATCGCCCTCATCAAGACCACACCCTTCTCCCTGCACAAATCACTCTCCCCAAGGTGAACCACTAAAATTTCCGGACACCTGCCACCTACCATCCAGCTGTTGAGACAGGGAATCAGCTCCCTCCATCGCATGCCCCCTTTCCCTTTCCACACAACCTTAAACAAACGTTCATTGAAACCTAGGTTAACACCAAAATAACTCTGTCGGGCTTGAACTTGCGCCCATTTAACAAAAGAATGCCCCACTATCCAAATGGTCAATTCTTCTGCCTGTGGGCCTGGCACAGAACCTGAAACGAGAAAAATTTGAATGAGACTCAGAAAGGGAGAGATGACGCACGCGCCTCTCCCGCATCCCGTCTAACGTAGCGCCTGAAACAATCAGAGGATCTGCGACCCAAATGCATAATACCATCCCGGGCATAGCCCCTGTTGCATGCCTCCGTTGCAGCACCAATCCGAAAAGAATGAGTCCCAAAAAGCGCCCCATCAACCCCAATGTGGTGTAACGCCTTCCGCAAAACAACCCGAAGCTGATGGTCTGTCACCCTGTTTCCTTTGGCATGCCAAAAAACCCGCCCCCCACCCCTCCTGCCATACTGAACCAGCGTCGTGCCCACTGAAGCGGACATGTAACCTGTGGGACTGCCGCCTCCAACTTGACCCATCTACCCCTACCCCTTTGGTCTGTTTTGGACCTTGCCAACCAAATCTGCAAACCCCTCTCTTGTGGAATCACGTCCTGCCACTCTACCTCCCCTTCTTTCTTGTTACCCAGTAGTTCTGATACTCTGAATGCCCCGAAAAACATCCAAACAATTAATGTCGAAAACAGACAAGTCTCAATGTCATCCTTACACACCACTGGTAATACTTCAATCACTCGAGCTAAAGTCCGCCATGAAAGCGGTTTCCGGAGTTGCCGCCCCCCAGCTTTCTCTCTGACCCACCCCTCGAGTATTCTCGTCCCCAGTTCCCCCGCTGACGGAGGATAACCCCAAAGCAGTTTGCCCATGAAAGCTATCCCCGCTAGCTTCCCAGCGATTGTCACCCTGGATTAACCCCGATCTATGAGATCCAGAATAAACTGGATGACATCCTCCGACTGCCGCCAGACCTCCCGGCGCCACTGGGCACCTGATTTAAAAAACTCTTTCCATGACAGCCTGTATGAAGCCCAAGTGGATGCCGCCAACGAGCCTACCACCAATTGTAGCATCCTACATTGCCTACGTACCACAAATGGGTGGGCATTGGCATCGGCATCCTGTCTGCCTCCTTGGCCAGCCCACGGAATCTCCCCCACTGCAAACGAGACAAAGCATCCGCTATGTCATTGTCCACACCAGGTACGTGCATAACCCTGAAAGCAATATCATGTCTCAGGCACCCCAACACGAAGACCCTTAGCAACTTCAGTACTTGCTCGTCCCTTGCTGACTGTCGATTCACAATTTCGACCACTGCCATGTTGTCTACTCTAAACAATACTTTCTTGTGAGCTAACTCCTCCCCCAAAGTATAATCGCTACCACTAGGGGAAAAAATTCCAAAAAGGCTATGCTTCTGCCCCCTCCATTCCAAAGTGGCGGCCACTGTTCCGCGCACCACCTTCCCTGCCAGAACAGGCCAAAGCCTTCGCCGCCCGCTGCATCTACAAAATCTGCACGTCCCATGTCAAGTCTTCCTCCCTTGCCAGTGGCACTCCATTAAATGACTTAAGAAACACAGTCCACATCCTCAAGTCTTCTTTTACTACGGCCGATAGGCGCACATGGTGGTGGGGTAAGTGTTGTCCTGCCAATGCTCGTCCTAACCTTCGGCAAAAAGTCCTCCCGGCTCTCACTATTCTGCACGCAAAGTTAAGATGTCCAAAAAATACTTGTATGTCCTTAACCTTAACTTTGTCTTTGGATAACATGGTTGTCAACAAATCCAGCATTTTCGTCTTTTCTCTTCTGGCAAGTGAGCCCGCATTGCCCTAGAATCGATTTCTATGCCCAGAAAAGACAGAGCCGTACTTGGGCCCATTGTCTTTTCAGGTGCGAAAGGCACCCCCAGTTCCTCCTTTAGATCATGGAAATTGTCCAGCGCTGCCTGGCATTCCTTGGAGCCCGGCGAACCTACAAAGAATAAATCGTCTAGATAATGTGTCACTGGTTGATGACCTGTGCGCCGTGTAAATAACCACTGTAAGAACGTGCTGAAGCACTCAAACAGTGCGCACGACATAGAGCAACCCATCAGCAAGGCTTTGTCCATGTACCATTTACCATCGAAATGGATACCCAGAAGATCCCAATCATCCGGATGGACTGGAAGCAACCGAAAAGCCGATTTGATGTCACATTTTGCCATTGGTGCAGTTGCGCCCGCGGTCACTACCAGCGACATGGCCACGTCAACTGATGAATAAGATACGGAAGCTGCCTCCTCATCAATAAAGTCATTGACCGAATTCCCTTCCAGCCACGACAAATGTTATATCAGTCTGTATTGCCCCACTTCTTTTTTGGGCACTACTCCAATTGGCGAGACAATCAAGTTCTCTGTGGGCCAATCATCAAAAGGCCCTGCCATTCTCCCTTCCTGCACTTCTTTGTTCAATTTGTCCTGCACTAACTGTCTGTGTTCTGTCGCCGATTTCAAATTATCAGCCCATCTTCTCTGTCTTGGACCCCTGTAACCCAAACGAAACCCCCATCTGAACCCCTCCCTCAAAACTTGTGCTGCTCCCTGATCCTCATACCCCTGAAGCCCCTCTTCCAACTTCTCGAGTTTAACCGGCGTACGAGCCTTTGGGCCCAGGACCCTCTGGCCCCTTATCCCCCCTAGTGTTTGTGAACTGCTGCGGATGTCCTGCCGCACTATTCCCTGACTGATGCCATTGCTGTCCTCCCTGTTGGTATCCGCCCACCAAGCAGTTGACCAACGCGTGTCGGCCCTCGCATTTGGAACACTCGTGATGAAACCTACAAAAATCCCATGTGCACAGGCCTTTGTTAAAGTCCCAGCACGCCCCTCCTGTCCCAGCCTGAATCTTTTCCGTGCCCCCCACCCCTCCCCGGGTGGGTCTCCCCTGAAAGGGCCGGTATACTATAGGTAAACCGCTGGCTGTAAATATAGTTTTTCCTCCCTTGGCCGCCCCCATGGTGTGTTGCCACAAATCCGTGTCCAATTCCCCCCATTTTGCCTCTGGGTCCCACGCCATTCGCGCCCTGAATTCCTCATCGTATTGTGCCCTTGTGTATCCACCCCCTGTGATCTGAGCTTTTCTAATCACGTCCATGTACTTGAATAATGCTACGCAGCGCTCCGGGTACTTCTCACAATATACACTGGCGTAAATCAAAAACGCCGCCGTCCAATTTTCTATTGTCAGAGGTACTTTCGGCCGCATGGCCAGCTCGTATTCCTCTTCTTTTGATCCCTCCTTTGACCTCACTTCCCTATGTAGGAGCTTTAGCATTTCCACATATTCCCCTTTTCATATGCGCTCTTTTGTCGTCAGCATTAAGTGTGCCCCCAGGGGTTTTGTCACTCCCATATGAGGGAGTTTTTTAATTTACAACTCCTTACTCTCCAAGCCCTCTTTTTTTATCTCCTGTCTTGTCCCCTTCTTCTGTCACTTTGTCCGTGTTAGTTCCGCTCTCAATCTTAGTATTTTTTGTGACCTCAACGTCCTTCGTCCCCACCCCTATGTCCACCACATATTTTCCTTTCCTTAAGCGCCCTTCTACCTCCCCCCGTCCCTCTACTCCCCTGTCCCTACAGACACCATCATGGGTCTCTCCCACACCCCATCAGCCTTACCTGGCTCCAAGGAGGGTGCCCGTACAGTTGCAGTCTGCCTCGCCAGTGGCCATTTCATTTCAGATGTCCTTGGTGCTGCTGCGCGCCCTTGCTCCTTAAGCGGTTTCTCTGCTGGTGCCTGTAACATACTAGCCCCCCGTTCTTCGACCTCCTGCACCCGCAGTTTCCCTTCCTCGAGGCTCTCCGCGTCGTAATCTAATTCCACTGGCTCCCCAACCTGGAGCCATTCCTGCGTCAACTCTGCCCTGCGGGCCCTACCAGACCCGTTACGCCCCCCTTGGGGTGGAGCCGACTGTACACGCCGGTACTCCACCGGCGCCGCTGCCCATTCAATATCTTTCTCTGACGGCGGCGCGGCCCACCGTGACCCGCCGGTTGTTGGGGCCAGCGAGGTCGTTCTCGGCCTTCGTCTGCTGGCCGCGACGGGCTCCCCCGCCATTACCAGGTGCGCCGTGCGAGGCTCCATCTTCGCTTCACCTTGGTGCCAACCGGCCACTCCCAGCCCTGCTGAGTCAGCCATGCCGCGCTGCTCCTCGCCCTGCAATAAAAATGTCTGGTCTGATGTGCTGGTTCCCTTCCAGCTACCCCCACTACCTACCTTGCCGTCCTCAAACCCAGTATAGCCTGCTACACATCGACTCTCCCGCCCCCTCTTCTCTACCGGCCTAATGAGCAGAGGGTACCCCCAACCTCGTCCCCACTCCACTCCAACATGGCTGCCACCATCGCGGAAGCCTGCCCCTGTCCGTGACCCAATCCCCCGGCAGTCTCCTCTCCCTGGGGGCCCCCACTCGCGGGCCCCTAGGGTCCCCTCTGGCCTATCCCAAGGATGGCGCGCCCTTCGCCAAGGAACCCACCCGCGCCAGATAAGCACCCAGCTGGCCCACCCTTTCCAGGCCCCCCACCTACTCATTCCAGGCTGTAAAGATGTCTAGCCCCTCCCAGGCCTGGCTCCCCCCAGCCGGTTCCAATTCCCCTGGCAGCTCGTCCTCTGAACTGACCCCTCCATCCCCCCTCCCGGGGCCCTCCTACTCTCCCCAGGCAACTAACTTCAGAGCCCCCCATAACTGACCCCTGTCCCCGCCCCACCGTCTGACTGCCTGGGGCCTTCCTCTGAACCCACTTCCCCTTCAGGCAGCAGAAAAGAAGGGCTCCCTTCCCCTCCTACATAGTGGGCCCTCCAGCTGTGCCCCGCTGGCCCCTCCCCCCAGGCATTATATCCCACAGCCCCTGCTGCCTGCCAGCCCCCATTAGCTGCAACCTCGGGCTCCCGGCCGAGCAGGTTGACCTGGCCCCCCCCTTGCTCCCGCCCGTGCCTGTGAAACCGGGTCCATGACTGTGGCTACCTCTCCCCGAAGAAGGGTCTTCAAATCTGAGGCCCCAGTAGCCGTGAGAGGCCTCCCCGGCTCCGGGGATAAAACCGCCATTGTGCTGCCCTCCTCTACACGGCCCCACCCCCTGCTCCCTTTCTGGCAAACAACGGGAACGGGGCTTCCTAACTGACGCGCCTCGGCAGCGGGACATACGATCCAGCTTCCGAGGTGCGACAAGACTTTTTCATGCTTTCCCCTGCAGGACCCTGCCCCCCCCCGCTCCCCTTCCGGCTCACCGCGGGCTCGGAGCCCGCATTCCTGGCTGCCCCGGAGGCCATGCAAGGCCTCCCGGGCTTGCCCCCGACTCCATATCCCCGCAACGCTTCACCGGGGTCCCGCCCCAGCCGCCTCACTGCCTTCCCCCGCCCCCGGCCTGACGGACTCACCCAGGGCCGCTCTCCTGACATAATAGCGGCCCTGTTCACTCACCGCCATGATTTTGCGCCGTTTGGGCAATGTGCACGCTTCCACAGCAGCGGCCACACCAGCCGCCGCCCGCCGCGCCGGACGCGCCTGCTCCGCAATGACGAGGTTTATGCGTCCGGCCTCGCTCAAGAGCCTCAACTCCTCCAGCACTCTATGGTCTTCCATTTCCCAGGTAAGCTCAATCGATCAAATACCCTAAACTGCACTAGCCAACCACACTACCCCTAGCTAAGGCCTGAGAAAAAAGAAAAGACCTAACTACAGCACACGCTCCCAGCCACCAGGTCACCAAACATAAAATGGTGGCTGGGAGTGGGCGCACACAGCCCTTATAGTTGGGCTACTCTTGGGATACATTTTTGAAGCCCAACCCACAAAATGGAGGATGGGGGAGCTGCGCCCCCGCCCCTCCCAAACCGCCCAGGGGGAGACTTCTCTTCGGTCGGCTGCCCCCCAAACCCCCCTTCTCCTGCCCAGTCTGTTGCAACCTCTTGCTAGTCTTTGAATCAGCATTCTGGTCCACTCTGAGAAAAGTTATTTCTGTCCAGTGAAAGCAGGGACATTGAATGCACCTCTGTATTCCCTGGCTCCTTACGTTTTTGAGAGCGAAATAAGTGTCTTCTGTAGGAAATCCTCCCATCTAGAAAATTATCTCCCTCTTCCCTCCCACCATTCCCTCTCTCCTTGTGTCTCCACGAGACTCCCACCTTCCCCTTACCAGCATCCAAGGCGCTTCCATAAAAAGATTCTTTATCAAACATTGAACCTAGGCCACACACATCTGTCTAACCAAAACCAAGGAGGTCACACACACACGTGCCACCCAAAGCATTGGCCACCTGCCCACAACCACTAAGGATTAATTTACTGAAATACAGGGATTCATGATTTTCCCCATTATTTTTATTAAACTGAAAACAGTGCAAAGATGACAGCACAGTAGGAGTAGTCCTAGAGTGGCAGGCATTTGCTCGGTCTGTTCAAACAATAAGGGAGGAGAGAGCGACAAACGAAGAAGGCACAGAGAGAAAGGGTAGTGTGCTTCGCAAAATGCTAATTAAAAGAACAGAAAGCCCACCTGCGCTGCGATGTCCCCGTTAAGGGAGGGGAAGACAATCTCAGCTGCTCCTGAGTCCCCGATGATAGAGAGGAGCTACAGGTACTGAGGCAGATAGATGTCACTATTACCTGCAGCCTGGTCACTTAGCTCAGTGGATTAAAGTATTCGCTGAAAGTCTGGTGTGTAACTTTTAGACAAGCTCATTTCCCAAGAGTTCAGTGTGCATGGTGTGCCTGTGTGAGTGCAGGGTTAGAGGTATGCACATTTGAGTTCAGAGGGAGGGTTCTGTCCAGGTGAGTGTAGGGTGAGATGTGTACAGGGGCAAGGGTGTGCACGTTGAGCGCAGGGGCATGGGAGTGCCTTGCATGTGAGTGTTGTGGGAAGGGTGTGTTTATGTGAGTGAAAGAGGAGTGTGCCTGTGTGATTGCAGGGTGAGAATGTGCCTGTATGAGTGCAGGGTGCTGACTGCGTCATGGAAGAGCAGGGAGGGTGGTATGCCTTTTTAAGTGCAGGGCGAACAGAATACCTATGTTAGTCAAGGGTCAGTGGTGTGTCTGTGTGAATGAAGAGTGAGGGTGTGTCGATATGAGTGCAGGGCGAGGGATGTATTCTTGTATATACTTAGTGATCATGTGTCCTTGTGAGGGCAGGTTAAGCAATGTGCAGTGTGAGTGTAGCGTGAGAAGTGTGCCATGTGAATGCAGGGACTGTGGTGTGGTGTGCCTTTGTGAGTGCAGTGGGCCCGATGTGTCTGCATGAGTGCATGAGTGTAAGGAGAGAGGTGTGTTTGTGTGAGTAAAAGAGGAGGGATGTGCCTCTGTGAGTGCAGGATAAAACGTGTGCCATGTCAGAGCAGGTTGCAGCACAATAAAGTCACACCTGTTGGCATTACCAATACTTATTACTTTGTGGTGGTCAGGGTGCAAAAGAGATCAAGAACGACATGAAAACAGGTCCGTATTCCTCCTCGTCATGCCTGAGCTGGATATCTTCCT
This sequence comes from Calotriton arnoldi, assembly GCA_963921515.1. Lineage (NCBI taxonomy): Eukaryota > Metazoa > Chordata > Amphibia > Caudata > Salamandridae > Calotriton > Calotriton arnoldi. The sequence goes on from CAWUFW010021028.1 coordinate 44,035, forward strand.
CAAATGTTGCAAAAATATGGATGACTTTTATCCACTGCTGCCACAAAGTGATTTTAGAATAAGAAGTGTTTTGATAACAGTAGTTGGATATTGTTGTATTTGTGAAGGTGCTGAGATCCAAACATATTGCTGAACACCAGATGAGATCACTGTAATTAAACGTGCATTTTCTTAACTACTTGAACCCAGTTTGCCACACTTCTTTCCTACCTAGAATTATGCATCGCTATTTAACATTTACTTTTCAAAATTGAAGTTGTTTTCCACTTTACATTCATAGGATAAGGGAAGAGAGAACTCAGATCAATTATAGTACTTTCTTAAAATGTGTGGGACATCCGGAAGAAAGCTTTGAGCTTAACACCAAAATAAGTGATATCTTGTTTCTTTTTGTCAACAAAAAGCCATAAATGTAACTAAATGTATGAAGGAAACATAGGATACCAGGGAATTTCGAGTTTGCAGAGAAATGTCCCCTATTCCATACCAAGCATTGCTCAGCTGCGGCAGAGAATATATATAATGCAATAAACAACCACAAAACATTTGCTCCCTGCAGCAGTAATCAAATTGGATGTGGTGTCTAGTTTCATGCAACTGTTCCCAATTTATCCAGTAACAAAGCTTCTGGCAAGATGGGCTCCCAGCTGAATTCTATCAATCTATGATTTCTGAATTAGCACGTAACTTAATATAGGTCGAATTCACTGCTGAATGCAGATGGCGTTAGCTATGCAAAGACATAAGCTAAAACTTGAGCTTATTTACACCAGAGATTGTATGCAAGTGTCAGCATGGGTTTATGCCAATCACTATTGCAAATAAACAAACAAACAAATATACAGGCAGGTCTTCTAGTTTGACCTGCTTTGAATAATGTAAACCAGGTATATGTATATATCTTCTTTCACCCTATCAGGACATCCCGCCGCAGCACTAACTGGCACATGCATCAAGGAAGGCTTTTGCGATTCCTTAATTGCGATTATTAAGGAATCGCAATTAAGGAATCGCAAAAGCCTATGCATGTAGGAATCGCTATAAAAATAGCGATTCCTAAACATTCCTTAATTGCGACTCGCAAATTGCGACTCGCAATTAAGGAATGCCTTCCTATTCATTCCTATGGGCCGACAGGCCCATAGGAATGAATGGGAGATTGCATGCACAATTTGCGAGTACCAGTAGGTACTCGCAAATTGCTCATGCAATTTCAAGGGTGCAAGGGTGTCAAAATGGCACCCTGTTGCACCCCTGAAATTGTGATGTGCACCCATGTTAGCGCACACACATGCCCCAAGGGCATGTGTGTGTGTAACCTAAAACTTAAAAAATGCATTTTAGAGCATTTTTCGAAGGTTTTGCAAATTACAGACAAGTTTGATTTGTCTGTAATTTGCGGTCCCAAATAGCGAAATCGCTATTTGAAAGTGCTTCTAGCATTGCATTTAAGGAATCGCAAATTGCGATTCCTTAAATGCTAATCGTAATTTAGAATTCGCAATTAATTGCGAATTCTTAAATTGCGCATAGGAAACACTTTCATGCATCTCCAAAGGCCAATTTGCGATCGCAAACGGCCGATTTTTGCGATTCGCACCGTTTGCGATCGCAAAAACCTTTGATGCATGTGCCCCTAAGTCTATTAACAAATTGAACCTCAATCAAGTCCCCATCTCTCATGCATCCTCACCCACTTGTATTACATCCCTGAAATGTGCACTACTTAACTGCCTTTAGCTGCTCTTATCCTCGACCAGGACCTTTACATCCTCATATTCACGGAATCCTTGTTAAATTCCTCTGCTCCCACTTTGGACATCCTGCTCCCATCTAGGTATGACATTATCAGACTAGACTGCTCATGACGCTCGGGGTGGCCTAGCCTGTATACACTGATCCTCACTCTCTGTGAAACAATCACACACTACATCCATGCCCTCTTGCAAATACCTCAAAATCAACATCTCCACGACTAGTAATTCAAAGTGCTCCCTACCCACCCGGGGGTAATTGAATCCAATCCAATGACCCGCTCGTGAACAGCTTCAAATCCTTCTTCCTGGACAACAACCCTTGCTCGCTTTGCCACTGGATTCAAGATAGCCTGGCCGATCAGGGGTGATATCCCGATACTGGTCCTAAGATGCTTGTTTCCACTCCAGGGAGGTCCTGGCTTGGCAGTTCTGGATGGACTGTTCCTATGAGTGAACCTCAAAACTGATTTGCATATGGCTGGGTCCAAACTGGGGTGGTAAGGTGAGCAAAAGAACAATGGATTTAACTCCGATCTCTTGACTGGGGTGAATGTTTGATTTGTTCAGCATTCCGTCCATCATTTGTTTATGCAGCATTAAAATATTTTGGGGCATGTTTTGCCTGCTACTGAAGATAGCCACCTAGCCTTGGAGCTCTATGCCAAGCTGGTATGATTCTGGTACTGACATCCTCGGCCCAAGGAAAACGAACAAGAGGAAATCCATGATTCTGCATATCAAGGTGAGCTAGTCATCTTGCTTCTTTCAGAAGAGATCTCTTTTTTGGTTTTCATCAAGATGCTTTTTTTCCTGCTGCTCTTGCACACAGCAGCAGCCCTTTTAGATGCACTGCTGCTCATGTGGTGGAGCCTACAGTTCCTCTCAGTGACCCAATCTCTTTTCAATCTACTTTAGTCATGGAATTTGTTCAATTTCTTCCAATGACATACCTTGCATGCGGATTCCCGGATCTTTTTCTTCCTGTGGAACAACAAAGGCAACTTAATTGTGCATGTGGGGAGGCACCAGTTCTAGTTATCAATCAATCCTAATGTTATTCTAGCAACTTTACTTTCTTTTGACCAACGGTGGAAAAAGAGTCACTTCTCATTTTAAAGATTTCACTGCCTTTATATGGGTAAGCTAATAAAACTAAAATTAAAAAACACATCTCCTCTATCCAGATCTTTGACTCCAGGTCTGATGCATTCTGAGAATACAATAGAGGAGAATGTAGCTGCTAATTAAATCACACCATCTGCCATAAAACCTATATGGTCATCTGCTTCTTTTTCAAAATCTCACAGACAGCTGCCGTCACTAACAAAAGGCTTATACAAGACCCTACTTCTCCCGGCAAACCATTCTATGCTATTTATTTAGATATTTTGCTCAATGGAATCAGAACACTGCACCCTTTTATTGAGGAAACTTATAAACACATTCATAGAATGGATTAGAAATGGTCTCCCATTGAAAAGAGAGTTTCAGTGGTACAGAAAAGAGTCAGTCCTGCCCAGGTTGAAACAAACAAACTAGCTTCTTTGGAGAAAGGAATATTGCAGGCAAAAAGCAATCTGAGGATTTAGAAAACAGGAATAGGCTCAACAATTTAAGTATTTATGGTGTTCTTGAAGATGTTTAAGGCAAATATTCTATTTCATTCTTTGCGTCCTTTTTACCTCAAATATTGGACCTTCTACCATCCACTGTACTAAAAATTGAGAGCTCACAGACTTGGCCAACGTCATGCTTTAAGTGCACCCTCATCCATACGTAGAGACATTATCATTTAATTCTTGGAATTCACAGATCTACTAAAGGTGCTTACTGCTGCAAAAGCCAAAAAACGAGTAGTTTGGCTGGTCAAGAAGCTCTTCTTCACACAGAATGTCACTAGAGCCACAGCTGGCAGAAGAAAACAATTGTTTGACCTTTGTTCATCACTTCGGTCTAAGGGTGCTCACTTTGGCCTGTATAACCCGTGTTTGTTCAAAGTTACATACAAGGAGAAGACAGTGATTTATGGCAATCCTGCAGACCTTAAATAGTATATGCAAAAACATAATCATGAAGTCATGAATATTATTATTATTATTAGTAATTTATAGAGTGCAGGGATCACCCAGCGGGCATCTTGATACTATCGAACCATCGATCTATTCAGGGGGCCTCTCTTAATATTTAAAAACAGAAGAGCTGTAATCTACCTCGTCTATTTAGGGAAAAGTCACGCCTTCAGGTTCTTCCTAAAACTCAGCAGATTATCAATCCCTCTAAGGGATTCAGCAGTTTGTTCCAAAATTGCTCTGCCTTGACTTGAAAAGATCTCCCACTAAGTCTTGTTGTTTAAACCTAGACACAAAGACAAGATATGCTGATGGCGATCTTAGGGACCTTAGAGGTCAATAGTGGCAGAATTTCTTTTGTAATGGCCTAGGTCCTGTTTCATTTAAGGGTTTGTGAACTTTACACATAGCCTTAAAGGTACATCTTTCCTTAACAGGTAACCAATGGATCTCTTTTAAGGGTGCAAAATCAAATCTTGATTTATTTAATGCTAATTTAGCAGCCATGACTTGTATCCTGTAGAGTCGTTTAAACAGGTAGGCTGGAGCACCTCGCAGAAGAGAGTTAAAATAATCGATTCTGCTTAATACTGCACACTGCACAACTAGTTTTCTAGCTGGCTGTGGAAGTAGAGGGACAATTTTTCTCAGATTTCTCATTATTCCATGGCAGATAGCTTGGGTTTTATTGACATGAGCTTCCATAGAAAGTGTCTCGTCAATCTGGACTCCTAGATTTTGAACTGATCGGGCTGTTATTAGGTCTGTGTCATTCGTCCCAGGCCAAAAGTTGCTTGAAAGTTGATACTGTACTTTGCCTGGGGAACGTGTCATGGTCACATCTTGTCCTTCTTTCCATTAACTGATTGTTCTTACCATTATCTGTAGATTTAACCCTCCTTTTACATTTGTGACCATTTTTCTCATCAGATTTTGCTTTTTGTATTTCGTTTTGAATATTTAGTTGCCTTCTTTCAAAATTATGGTAGTGTTATTTGTACTTTAACCCTTCCTTTTCTTGCTGTATTTTAAGTACTTTTTATTGTCTTTGTGTCTTTCATGAATGTATTAATATACTTTGAAATTTGAAGCATTCCTCTTTCTAGCTGTGCTATCTTCATATTGTGCTGTCACCATCTCCACTTCCGTTTCATCATAACATCATAACAAAGTACGATTTTCAGGCATCATTTCTTTAACATGTACTGTCTATTTTTCTTCTATCATATTCCTTTCTTCCTCTCTCCTTTGACTAGATTTCTCTCTTTTCATTTGAATTTTTTCTATCGTTTCTTCTTCCATTTTCCAGATCATATTTTAAATGTTACTTGTCCGTTGTGCTGTTTCATTCTGTTCTTATTGGAGAACATTTAGCCTATCTACTTTTTCATTTCATTTTAATTCAGAGTATTGTCGTGAAATCTTCAAGGTTTTAATAATGCTATAAGTCCTATCCCAAATTGGCCAAATATAATCCTGATTTTGTGTTGTTACTAGAGTTGCACCTCACAGAAATTGAGGCATCGAAATTTAGAAAAGGTTGGGTATGTCAGTTCTTGTTTCTCCAGTGCTTAACAAGGAAAATTGTGTGGTCATTCTCAGTAATAAAAATTGGATGTTAATGTTATTTCTCAAGAAATCAATAATGAAGGTAGATGGATCATAGTTAAATTTGTCATTAATAAAATTCCTGTAACAGTATGACTTTCGTTTTTTTGCTCAATATTGCAAAAATACTCGTCCATGTGAGGATAATTATTTCATTTTAGGAGGTGTTTCCAATGAGATTGTAAAGTACTTTCTTGTTTGACAATCTTACATCAATCTGTTCCCTGATACAACGCACAAACAATTACATTCTTCTGTTGCCCAGAGGTCTCTGATAGATTCCTGGAAGCGTTACAATCCTTCATTGAGGGATTATACATTTTAATCTCCAGTTCAAGGTTCTCTAACTAGATTGGACTATATTTAGTTAGGTAAACAACTCTCCCAAACTACTGGTGATGCTAAGATTGGGTCCATCCTGATATCTGATCACACTCCTTTAATCACTGATTTGGATTTATTACTTGTTCTAAATCATTTGGGCAGATGCAAATTTAATGTTAAACATAATGTGTTTTGCTCATCTTTCATTTCCTTTATTTCTGAATTTCAAACTGTACCTAATGATCCGAATATAATGTTTCAGATAGTATAGGATACATTTAAAGCTGTTGCTCAGGGCTTCATAATTGAATTTGTGTCTAGAAATGAGAGAAATTTGACAATGAACACACAATTTTGCTTGCTGCTACTAAAAGCCTAGAACATCCATTTTATTCCTCCAAATCCAATACTATACTGCACAATCTAATCAAGGCCAAACTACAATTCAATGAAATGTCAACTTATAATGCCTCCTCCATCTTATTCTAAAGCAGTGCTCATTAATACGGCGGTCTTGATAGAGTGGGACTATTTTAACTATTTCAAAATTAGAAAATAGTGCACTAACATAGAATCGGTGTGAAATTCTCAGGGTGGTGAGATTTGTCTTCATTTCTCTGACATATTGGTAACATTGGCAATATCGCTTGTTAATTTTGATTACAGGATTTTCACCAAAATATTAGCTTTAAGGTTAGACCCTCTTTTACCTAAATTAAATGGTAGAGAGTAAGGTTTTATAAAAGAAAACCTCACCTCAGTTAGCACCAGATTGCAGTTTAATGTTCTAAGCAGAGCCCCTATCCATACCTACCCCTTAGCAGCAATAACAATTTTCACTGAAAAAGCTTTTGACCGACTTGATTGGAATTTTATGCTTACATTTTTACATTTTTACTTTGGCATGTCCTTAATCCTAAATTAATTTCCTTATTACCTTTACTACAGAATTCCACCAAAGCCTTTGTAAAGGTAAATTGGAAAATTTGCCTTCATTTTAAGAAGATGTGCCCGTTAAGGTTGCCCCTTATCCCCGTTATCATTTAGTTTTAACACTGGCGCACATTTTATCTCAGATTAGAGCAACCCATTATTTTGAGTTTTCAATGGAGATAAACGTTCAAAGATACCAGCACACACTTATGATATTCTCAAATCCTGATACATCCTTACCGCTCCTATCTGCTCAAATTGCACATTTTCATCCATATCAGGCTACAATATTATTTCAGTAAAAACTGTAATACTTTAATGAAACAGGTTTTGCATCAAAATCATTTGAATCCTCAGGATGCAGTTGGAATTCATCCAAAATTAAATATTTAGGTCTTTGGTTTACTGATTCAATTAATAAGTCAGTTAACATTAGTCTCAAAGAAGTCCTGCATGAATCTAAAACTTTACTTCTATTTGGAACTTCTTATTCTTATCCAGATGGAGTCATTAAAAGACTATTAAAATAGAGATTTTGTTTAATATATTATATATCATACTAATGATTCCTGTGAATATTCCTTGTCCTCACTTTAAGAAAATTGATACACTTAATTCTAAATTTCTCTGGGAGAAACAATACTCCAGAATGTCTTTAACTAAGCTCAAAAACCTAAACAGGAAGGAGAAGATAATTTTCCAGATTTTCATTTATATCACAGAGCTTTTTGTGTCCAGCAAGCTTCTTTTTGGCTGAGAAAGAAGACTACCCCTTTTTCACCATCAGGGCTCAATATTGACAAAACATTAATTAGCCCATTTCTTTTCAGGAGATTCCATCATTCTCCTCACAACCCTCTTTATCACACTTTCAATTTTAAAACATACCTGTAAAATATTGAAGCCATGTTTTTCTCCCAGCACTATCTGCCATAACACCTTTCATAAGGTGCTGCTATGGTACCATAAACTTATCAAACTCAATAATGGAATAATATAGATCACAAGGGAGAGAAAGAGTTATCCTCTGGAATGAGGACTTATTTGTGGCTGGTGCTCCTGTTTCTTTTGCTCAGTTTTAATTTACGTTTTTGTGTTCTAATTAATTTCATATGAGATTTTACTATTTAATAAATATTGTTTTGAATGTCCTCCTCACATTGGATAATCACCATTGTTTTTATTTGCAACACACTGTATGTAACTCCCCCACAAATTGCTAAGCTTTCTCCTAATCTAAATAGTACATGTTAGTGTTGTGATCGCCCCAATAGTAATATAATGCATATGTAAATTTTGTGCCCTTATACCTTATCCTGTCGGCATAATGTTTGGAAGCAAATTAGAGTAAAATGGCATACCGCAATTCATTTAGTATTGATAACCTTTTTCTTAGCAGTCTAACTGAATTTAGCAACACAAATGTGTTTAATAATAAATTATTAGATCTCGTTTTGGCTATTGCTTTATTGATTTCCAGTAAATAACTATGAACTGGGAATGTTCTTCAAACATCTATTTTAAGGCTTGGTGGTATGCATTTTGATATCATCACAAACTTGACAGAGCATATATGAGCTCCCTAGTTCTTAATGCTAAAAGAGATATATCTTGGTTGCCACTAAAACATTTTTTTAATAATCTTGGCAAGAACGTTGCTGTGATACATGGGTATTAAAATCACACAGGAAGTGGATAAAATAGCAGAGCTTCATTTTAAGAACGTTATGAAGGTGGTACAGGCTCACTTGGTCAGCTGGTCTCATCTACCTCTGACTATCTTTGGTAGGGTACACTTAATAAAAATTACTATCCTGCATAAATGTACCTTACTGTTTAATACAATCTTCTTAGTTTTTAAGAAAGATTGGCTAGGGAAGCTTCAGGGCAGCATTAGTTCATTCATATAGGGATCCAAGGGCCCGCTCATTTCATGGACGAAAATGAAATGAGACACGAGAAGGGAGGGATCACGCTCCCGGATTTCCGGGTATATGCTTGGGCCTTCCAACTGAAAATCTGCATAAGATCTAGCAGATTAAGGGGTGGGCCTGTGACTGGCGGCAGGATATAGGGAGCTCGACTGAGCTTGAAGATCGACTCTGGTTAGGACAAGAGATTAAGAGGGATTTCTCCTGCTGGTACTGGCTGATCTTGAATAAGACGGACGGGGTCTTCAAACTTCCAGAGGAGATGTGGAGAAGATGCTTACCACAGCTGCCGGTGCAGGATTTATGGTAAGGCTCTATGTGTTTTCTTCATGCTACAGTCAAACCTGCATATCTGAGGAGTGACCACCTTTTTTCTCTACATAGAGATTTTTGGTCCCTGGACAAGCTGTCAAAACTGAGGAAGTCAAGCCCAGTATCCTGTAAGAAGTGTGGCCTGAAAAGGGCTGATGATGTCCATCTAATTAGGGAAATCCCACAGATTCAGCTGCTTTGGGAGGAGGTATGCAAGGTAGTCTGCCAGATATTTCATGCAGAAATCAAGGTAAGCATTGGATTAATTATTTTGGTAAAGTAGAGCCCCCCCAATGAATCTTATTATTATGTTATTGTTCTACTTTATGCTGCTGGCAAGGAGGAGGATATGACCCACCACATCACGATAGCCCTGTAGGAACATTATATCCATTTAGGGCACCAACAACTTTTAATTAAGCCTGAGCTACCACATCAATAAATACATATGAGAGTAGGGCAGCTCTAGACTTATTTTAACCCACTTTCCTGAGCACTACCCAGCCCTCACACCCGCACGCACCCTACGGCTTCTTCAAAAGATCTCCGCCAAAGAGCCCCGTTTACGGGAGCCCGTCGGGCATTGCAGCGCGGGCCCGACGAGGAGCTTGGCCCAATGATGAAGCATGACATCCTTCGGGGTGTGTGAGGGCATCACGAAGAAAGACCTCCCTTTCCCTGTCCCTCTCACTAGAAACTGCACACCCTCTTGATACACAGTTCAATTTGGAGCTTGTGTGCAGGACCTGTTTAAATACAGCTCCTGGTCCTCCCTTGTTTTTGATATAAGGAGGAGGATATGCCAGAAGTGGGTGTTAAAGGTCGAATTCACCTTGGCCGACTGGTTGGGTCCAGTGAAACAGTTTTGGAGTATGGACACCTCCTTGAGTCATATAAGAAGGCCAAAAATGTGGGCGCCGTTTGTTGCCTGGTTGGAGGGGACTACCTCGGTTCCGCAAAATATCAATGTCCTATGATTACACTGAACTATGGACTAGCTCAAATGTAGATTTGACAATTTTTTTTGCACGTCTGCAAGATTATCTAGGGCAATATATGAGGCTGGCGGTTTTGAGGCCGGAGGGAAAGAAAAGAAAGTTGAACATGGACTATAGAATAAAAAATAAAAATAAATAATGGTGGCAAGAAAGTTTCAGATAAACAAATATTATTATCAGAAAATATAAACACATTGAGCAATAACTTTCCTGTCTATATTTGTTTATGATTTTTTCTGCCATTCTTTCTTTTGATACTATGCCACTGTTTATATTCATAAAGTTACATTTTGGTCTCCAATTAATGTTTTACTTAAATATGCTGTTTTCTATGCCCCAATTGATTGTTGTTTAATTATAAGCCATTTTGTACCACTTATCTCTGATCATCTCCCCCCTCCTTCCCTTAAAGAGAAAAGTTAAAAAGCTTTTACTGCATTTCACAATTTTAAGTTTTTATATATTTGCTTTCATTTTTGTTTAATGACTTATGAATTAGTATCATCTTCTTTATCCAATTATTTGCTGTATTTTTCCCATTCCTATGCTGGGTACCTCTTTTCTTGCAACTATGTTTATCACATGTTGTTTGTTAATAAAGCTTTAAACTCAAACAAAAGAATATTAGGGGCATATGTACAAGCCCCTATAACCACCACAATGTCACTATTACCGATGTTATGGTGGCGATAGGGGCTGCGCCTTATTTACAAGGCAGTGCTAAACCACTTAACGTGGCTTAACGCTGCCTTGTAAATAAGGCCCCCTTTCATGCTATGTTAGCGTGAAAGGGGTGGGCAGTGGGTGTTGCGGTGGGCATTCCACCGCAACACCCATTCATTTTGACTCTGCCCCCTATGTACAAGGGTGGCGTACATAGGAGGTAGCGCCAAAATTAAGACCAGGTAAATCCTGGTCTTAAGTTGGCGAAACGAGAAGAAATGCATTATTTCTCCTCGTTTTTGCTTTTTCCATGTGTGCTGCCTTGTGCAGCACACATGGAAAAAGCAAATTGCCATGGTTTGTTTATGTACAGGAAGGTGTCCCTTCCTTTACATGGGTTTCCCTATTCTTTCTTTAAAAAATTAAATTAAAAATCAATGGTGATTTAGTGGGATTTCTGTCCCCTCTGGGAGCTGGGTAAATAGGACTAACCACCAAATCTCCCCCAAGGGTGGCTGTAAAACTGTTCTTTTTTAAAGAACAAAAGCCCTTGCTCTGAGGGTCTGCACCACTCCTAACGTATCCCTGCTTTCTCATGAGTGGACCCCTTGGTGGAGATACTGGTCCTGGGCTGATCCCCAAGCAGGGATCTACTTGGCAGAGGCACTGGTGGATAGAAGACATTGGGGCACATGCATCAAGGTAGGCTTTTGCAATTCCTTAATTGCGAATATTAAGGAATCGCAAGTATGGATTTGCAAAAGCCTATGCATGTAGGAATCACTAAAAAAATAGCGATTCCTAAACATTCCTTAATTGCGTACTGCAAGTTGCGAGTCGCAATTAAGGAATGGCTTTCCATTCATTCCTATGGGCCTGCAGGCCCATAGGAATGAATGGGAATTGCATGCACAATTTGTGAGTACCCAATAGGTACTCGCAAATTGCGCATTCAATTTCAAGGGTGCCAGTGTCACCCCTGAAATTGATATGTGAACACTTGTTGCGCAACACATGCCCCAAGGGCATGTGTGTGTGTAACCTGGAACTTTGAAAAATGCACTTTAGTGCATTTTTCAAAAGTTTGCGTTAATTACCATTAGGTATACTTTTTCGGTAATTAGTGGCCCCTAATAGCAAAATCGCTATTTTAAATGGCATCTTGCATTGCATTCAAGGCATCGCAATTTGCGATGCCTTAAATGCAATCGCAATTTGCGATTTTTGCATTTAGGATGATGCATCCCAAATGTAAAAATACCGGTCGCAAAGGGGCAGATTCTGTGAATCTGCCCGTTTGCGACCGGTTTTTAGTTTGATGCATGTGGGGGATTGTCTTCTCCTAGCGGTTCATCTTCCGTACAAATTGATGCTTGGGGAGCAGAGTTATGCCCCTGAGCACTGATCGATGGGAAAGCAGACTGAATCAAATGGATCTTCTGGTTTCATGATTGCCACTGTGACGTCAGCGCACTACATGAGTACAGGAACAAAACAAAAAAATCAGGAAGTGAGGGAGCTCCTTCCATGCATCCTGAATTGCTTTATTTTTCAAGAAAATCCTTCTGGTGTTTTCCCTAGTAGGAATTTCTTTAGCAGTGCACTTGACGAATTGTTCACATCAAGCGCACTACAGAAGTCATGCGCTTTAAGTGAGTGGCTCGTAAAGCGCACTGTAGGGGCACACATATTTCAACAGTGGAATGCAATAAAGTTTCTAAAGCATTAAAACATCTATCTCAGCAAAGATTTCACAAATTTCAATTATTGCTCTGACACTCACATACTCATTTATTTCTCATTAAAATCTGTAATTATCATCTCTGCATGCTCTAATTAGGAGTGTGCAGCTAGGATGTTATATACACTGCACCCTATAAAACTAAATACCCCAGGATTCAGTATTTATAGGGTCTAAGAAATTCTGCATAATACAAATGAAACCCTTCAAAATAGAGGACATAATGTGCAGATTATGGTGTTCTCTGACCCAAAATCCACCTGTCCTATTATTTTCATAGCATTTTCTAAATATCTGCAGATTTGACTTGTCGATAAGAAGTTATCGAAATTTGTGAGGGTGCAAACTTTGTCAATTACTGGTGCAGTAAACCCTGCACTACTCATGACGGCGAAACTGGAGCAGGGCTATGAATTTTCTGGCCCATTTGTAAACGGCATTAGAGAGAATTCAGGAAGCCCTGGCGTTCCTACCAGCACCTGGAACTTGGAAAAGATTTCCAGCACATTCAGTTCACCAGCCATAGATTATAAGGGACAATGCACATCTCCTCGGGAATCTCCTAATATTTTGACACTGAATGGAGAACAATTGACTCTTTGCCACATTCTCAGCACTAACAGCTGCAGTCATGAAATGGTCAGAGATGGGCACTGCTCTACCTCTTTGACCCTTTCAATATTCCTACCCTTTCCCTCAATAATCCGTCTCAGAACGTTTGCCCTGTTATCGCTTCCTCTCCTTCATCACTATTCCATGCCTTCCCATATGTAGCTTTATTAAAGCAAAATGTGTATGTCATCTTCTCCACTATCCTTTTCACGTTCTAAATGTAAATTTGAGTTTAATTTGCAAATATTATCACAAGGTTGTTGTAGATGTGCCACCACCATACATGTGTTTCCTGCTTGCAAGAGCGTGACACAAACCCCTGCAGCTGCTGCGGTGCGGGGGGTGGGGGGGGGGGCAACCCTTCAGGGCCCCCTCAAACATTTTGGAGGGGGGACTAATTAGCCCTAAGAACAATGAATATCTGTGAGATATGGGAAACCAAGGGGCCCCTCACATTCTGCGGGGAGGGGCATAATTTCTTGTTACACCACTGTCTGCTTTTATACATCTATAATGTAAATGATGATGGATCACAAGATACTACATTCTGATGTCATATCATATACAGAGAAGGAATACTAATTGCATAGAAATTCACCCAAGCACTACCATGGACTACACTGCTAGCTACTAAAACCTTAAGTCAAATGCACACGTTTTAGGGGCATATTTACGTTCCCTGGCGCATCCCTGCAAATCAGCAGGGTTGCGCCAGTGAAGATGCGTCACGCAAGTTTGCCCTTGCGCCACCGCCCGATGCGCCGCATGTTACAATCGCGGCGCGCCGTGGCGCACGGATGGGCAGATGCGTGTCGCATCCCCAGACAGAGGCAGCGCATTGCTGGAGTCGCGTCGCAAGCGCGACACGGCTCCAGCAAGGCCCGGGGTGCCCTATGCCTAACATGCTGCGTCAATTCTTACGCCTGCTTCAAGCAGGCGCAGGGTTTTGACGCAGCATGGGCGCAAAAGTGACTCAGTGAAATCTTGTAGATTTCACTCGTCACTTTACGAGGCGTACCTGTGAGGAACGCCCACCCTGCGCCGGGACGCCCACATGAAACCTGACGCAGGTTTCATGTGGTGCAGGGGTTTACAACGTGACGCATCTCCCGAGATGCGTCACGTTGTAAATATTGCTTAACGTGGCGCATGTTTTGCGTCGCCGCTGCGTCACATAAGTGACGCAACGGCGGCGCAAAAGTGGCGCAAGGGGCTTGTAAATCTGCCCCACAGTCAATTTCAACTAAAAATTGCCATTTGCATAATTAAATAGTACATGTGAATGAAAATGCAGGTATTTCCTGTGTATTCATTAGTTATGTGTCTGTTTAAAATTATTCACCTCAAATGTAAAGCGTAAAAATCGTAATTTTTTCTTGTTCTTATAACTCCTTCTCCCCTCACCCCACCCCCTTCCCCCGCTCGCGCTTTTCTTGTTTGTTTTGTTTCTTGTTTTACTAATGAATCAACCGTGGCAAGCGAAAATAGCCTTTCAAGGTTTAAAATGTTTAAATCACTTTGCACAAATGTATAATCTCTTTTTACATCGCATGTTATTCTTATTCACTAAGCAAACATTAATCGGAAAAAGAACATTTATTTTGCTTTGTACCAGTCATGTGAACATCGGGAAAGGAAAATACGGCCCTTCTCTAAAGTGCTTATCTGGAACAGAAATAGAAGAAGAAATGGCTGTGATTATTAGATCCCAAACATTCTAAATTGGATTAACCTCTTGCATTGTACTCCCATTTAGTATTCAGCGGAAAGAGACAAAAATAACCACATTGCAAACGTTTTTCCAGCGATTATGAGCAAGACAAGTATATGGCCTGTGAATATTGAGCAGGGAAAATAAAATGGCAGTCATTTACAGTATGGAAGATGCAGCTTGCAAACGCGTATTTTTATCTCGGATGAAAGCGGATTCAATAAAAGCTGGGAACTGAATATGTCTTTGTGTCATGGCTGACTGCTGAAAACAAAGTTTTCTTTTTAGTGAGCAGAGACGGGGAGCCAGATGAATCGGCATTCCTTTGCATGCACATTTCATGGTTTAAACGTACGAGGGAAGCACCAGCGTCTGACGGCTGGTTAAAGATAATTCCTTTATCTTGCAAACACCTTCGGTGCTATGGACTGAGAGAATAAGAGTGCATATTTCAGTACATTATTTTATTTGTAAATCTGAAGGTCATTTTATAGGAAAGAAAAATCCATTTTAGTTCAATTTTGTGAAAAAGAACAGTATCCCAATATCTAATTCTGAGTATTGTTAGACATAGTAAGGAGATGTTGCTTTGTTGTTTAGAAAACAGTAAGGGGCATATGTATGAGAACTGATGCATTTCTGCGTAATGCAGTGATACGTCACAAAAAGTTGCGCTCGGGTATGACACTTTGACGTGAGAAGGATGCACCGCTTTTATGGTGCAGTGCACCATGTCGTAAGGTCCTAAGCTGCGTCAAAAATGTTGACACATCAGTGGGAAGGATGGTGCAAAGTGCAGGTCACAAAGCAATATTTATGTGCCGAAAATCAGCTTTGTATCGCATAGGAGTGCATCATGCGTCGAAAAGTCTCAAAAAGCAACGCACTGCATACAAAATTCACCAAAAAGCAAGAAATGGAGGGAGCTGCAAGCACAAGCAGTGAGGGCAACAACCCCAACACCAGCCAAGATATCCATACAGAATCCTATGGGAAGAGGAAGAGCAATTTCAGTGAGGAGGAGAACCAAATATTAATATCTGAGGTGACCAAAAATGATCACTGTCTCTTTGTCACTTCCAAATTGCCATTAGTGACGAAGAAAGCCATTTGGCAGTTCATAGTGCTTAAGATTAACAGTGTAGGCCAAACAAAAAGGACAGTGCCAGAGTGCAAGAAGCGATGTCATGATTATAAGCGCAGGACAACAGAGAAACTGGCCAAGAACCTGAGGGCAGCACATAGGAACAGAGGAGGACCTGAGGACCAGGAGGAGTTGGACTCATTGGAAAAGCAGGCAGCGCCACTCATCCCAAAAAGTTGGTGGAAGGAGTGGAAAGACAGGACAGTGCTGCAGCTCAGGACCTGGAGGAGCTACAGGGTAAGTGTCAACAAGGGACAATGTGGTTAAAAAGTTCATGCAGCGCAGCAACACACTTTGCTGTGCTGTGTGCAAGGTAAAGGGCAGGAATGTCACATAAAAGTGTTTGTTGTTGCCCAGTGGCAAATTGTTCATCCCAGCCCAGTCCTGCCAAAGTTTATTAGGTTCATGTGTGATGTGCTGCCCAAGTCCAGGTTGTCCTTTGAATACTACTGTGACTTGTAGTGTAATGTATAATATGAGTGTCCAGGACTACAAGTCCCACAATAGAAAGCACAAAACCTGGACTGGAGCATCAGATCATGCATGGCCCTTGGAAATCTGCCCAACCTAACTGTGATAATGCAGGCCCCCTTGCACCATGAGGCAAGTATGCTAGTCTTGGGGCTACGAAGCCAAAAGTGGGGTGTAAAGTAATGGTTTGGAATGGGGTTGCAAGAGGATTAACTTCTCACCCAAGAGAGGATGCAGGTGCTGAGTATGTGAAGGATCACCAAGTAGTAGCATGTGAAGACGCATGTGCACAATTACTAGCATTAAACCATATTTCAAACAGCTGTACTGTTATGCAGGGTGAGATTACACAGGTGTTGCCTGCCATGTCAAACACCACAATACCTCCAGTCTATTACAAATTAATATTGGAGGTGGGGGCGAATGCAAGTGATGCACACCAGAGGTGCATGAGTGTTTGTTGGCACTATAGATGGCATGTGAGCTTGGTGGGCCCCTGGTAGTGTACTGCTATGTAGGTGTGGCTGAGCACATTGAACTGTCAGTTTGTCTGAATGGGGAGCTATTGAATGTAAAGGAGGGTAGGTGTGATGTGTGTGTCTCAAGGTAGCCAAAGTGATAGTCACACACTGCTGTGTGTGATAGTTTCCCACTTGTGTAGCAGCAGTAAAGGGATGCTGTGGAGGAGGGCATTGGTGTACTACATTATACAAGTGATGTGGGCTTAGGTGATAATGTAGCTAGTGTAAGGAGGGAGCCACAAGAAGAAAAGTCTGAATATGCTACATATGTCAAAGCTGGAGGATGTGAAACAGGGATTTGTAAGGTGAGCTAGGTGTCCAGTATGATGGGCAGGTTTTGGGGATGGTTGGAGGGTGAGGTGTTTGGGCAACCAGGGCAAGTTCATGTTACACAATATACTCGCTACTAGTTTGTGAGATTAAGCATGAGCCATAGTTCTCACATACAGGTAGTCATGTTTGTCAAGTACATGACATAACAAATGTAGGTGGTGTAGGTATTTTTTGAGAGTCAATGTATGATCTGGGTGTCATCATTGTGCGAGAGTAAGTTTAGTCCTTGGGTCTGAATGATGATTGACAGAGGAGTCATGTACAGCTATAAATGAGTGGGGCTGAGTGAAGGGATTTGCGCAACTTGGGTAATGAGGAAATGGAGTGAGCTCCAGTGTAGCTGCATATTTCCAAGTGTGACGGTGCCTATCCCCTTCAGAGATTGTGCACAGTGCCTATTGTTCGGAACTCTGGCGATGACTGTACATACTAGGAAACTACTGGATTCCGCACAAATAAGTATACTAGTGTAAGTACATGCCCTTGCCCATTCCTGTAGTGTAGCAAGGTAGTTTGCGGTGTAGTATTTTTTGGATGAGCGTCAAATATGACCCCTCAGCCACATGAACACACAAATTGCATGCATGACAACAGAGCAAGGCATATTGGTGTGGTGTACTGTGTGAAAGGCAGAGTGCAGGACCAAATCTAATGGATGGCAAAATAACATTACATTGTTTGGGGCTGTGGACTAAGTGATGCCTAGAGGGAATGCAGGCACCCTGGTGACATGGTGCAATGTTCTCAGCAGTGGTGTCAATAAATGAACCTTACATCAATCTAGCCCTTACAAGATACAATTAGCTAAGCAACATGGTAAATGGTACCCTTACCTGCATTCACCCTTTCAAGCAGGGAAGGCCAGCAAGCAGCGTAACTGGACTGCAATGTGTGGCATGGCACAAAAAGGACCCCTTGTCACACAGTAGTTGTGTGAACAATGTAAAGATATTGCCATGTAAAAGGCAACAGCAGTGTAACTTGGCCTCATTCATTTGTAGTAACACATGGTCAACACATCTCTGTGTTACTATAAGTGAATGAAAATAAAGTCTGCTTATCATCTAATTTACTTATGTCAACATCTCCCTTAGATCATCATTAACAAAATTACATTTCATTGCAGAGGGACAAACAACACCTCTCAATACATCTGAGGCAATTAATGGCACCTACTGTGGCTCCAATGGATGGAAGAGTCTCTGACTGGCATTGCTGGTATAATGAGGGAGAGGCAAGAACAACAGGCCTCAACATCTGAGACCATTGGGGTTGCCACCAGACTGGGGACCATCACTAACATCATGGCCTCTATTGAGCACAAGTTGGACTGCTACATAACAACAATGGCTGCCCTCCATAGAGACGTTGTTGCATTGTTGAGAAGCTATACGTTCCTTGTCAGCGCTGTGCTGCCTTCCTTGCTGGCACAGACAAATGCTTCAGGGGACAGGGAAGCCACATCTTCTGCCCTGATGTGTGTGTGCCTCAGATGCCTCCCACACAAATGCTACCAATTGCAGGGGAGGCACAATACCCATCAGGGGAGGAAGATGTGGACTTCACCAGTTTTGGTCAGTAGGCTGCCAGGTAACATTTGTCAGTGCTCCCTGGCCAGTTTCCCAGTGGTCCTGTGTCTGTCACCATGCCACCTTCTTTGTCATCCAGTACTGTACCTTTTTGTTTGTGCACCTCTTGATCTTATCCACTTCTGGACTTTGGAAGAAGCCTACCTTCCTTAATGACAATTTGTACCTCCTCACTGAAAATCTCCTCACCTCTACATGTTGCATGACTTATCTCCCAAATAGACTCTGTCTGGACATCTTTTGCTCACAATGAATGTTGGTGTTGTTGCCCCAAACCCTGCAAAAAAACCTCATGCAGAGCCACCCACATTTATAAATTAGATCACTACTATAAACCAGAGTGTTGTATGTTTGTTGATGAAAGGACTACTTATACCATGCTGGATGTGTATTATCATAACTAACTTCACAGCATCTCAATGAAAATGAGGTAAAGTAACTAGCACCTGCTTTCTTTGCATATGTAGCAACAACAAGTACATCCACTGTGATACCATAATGAGGACTGTGTTGCTTCCCAATGGAACGTCAGGGTGTGCCAATAAGTCTCAGGTACTTGAATGGCACACAGTGAAAAGCTCCAACTTAACACACAAATACCTACCTCCTAAAAATGGCGTCTGTGAGAAATGTGAACCAATAACACTGTTTCCCTCATCCAAATATTTCTGGCTCAGTGAACATGACAAATTAGTCAAACATATAAGATAGCATCAATGTTCACACTGAAGAGATCCCAAAGTATATACATTATCATACTAGCACTAATAATAGGCAGATAGTCATGTCCATAATCCTTCTGAATTAGCATCATACCTGTGTCACACCAAGATTTACAAAGGCCAATCCAATACCTTGGATGTCAGTGTGCAAGAAATGCAAGCACCTACTTGTGGGGCCCAGGGTCAACTGGTAAATGCTGATAATGCTATTTAGGAGTAAGAAGTGTAAATGTGTTCCTCTGCCCGTGAGAGGTCTCCTATGTTTTGAGTGTGAATGTAACCATACATATAGTACAGCACACACACATATTGCTGCAAGGGAGCCAGAGCACAGAAGCAGGCACAAACCAACACCTCCCCAGGGGAAGATGACACGGGCGACTTATGGGCATGAATCATTGAGAGTAGTTACCCAAAGTGAACTACATGTAGTGCATTACTTACCAAGTAGTCAATGATGAAGGTGGGTCTACAGGCAGGTGTGGATACATTAATGATTTGCACAATGGTGCAAGGGTATGTGTGGTACTGGCAGGAAGCAGTGTGTCCCACCTCAGCCTGGAATCTGTAATCTGTTGTGGCTAAACTATACCAACTATACTTCCTCTATCACTTTCACACAGAGTGCAACAATATTATGCTGCCTGTGTTGTGCTGTGAGTAAAATTTCCAAAAGAGGCCTACTAACAGTGGATTAAGTCTTAAAAATTCCCAACACTAGACTCAATTGTCAATTAGACTATCAATTCACCACAGGCCTCCGACAAAAAACCCTTACCTACAAAGACTGCAGGTCAATAGCTACATCATGTACTCAAATCAACTTACTCCATAAGGATTGAGGAAGTGACGGCAGACTCCAGATGTCGGTAATCGGAAATCGTACGGAGCTGGAGCCGGAGTCGCACAGAGCCTGCGGCACTGAGCTTGGTTTCTGGTGCCAGGAGAAGGACCAGCAGCAGCAGCCGCAGGGAGGCAGAGAGTCAGCAGAGATTTGGCAGAGTCCACTCCCCTCCCTCTGAAGTCTTGTTTCCCTCCACCACTGCCCTGGGCTGTCTTGTGCTGCTGAAGCCTGTAAGTCTTCCGTAGGCTGGTGGTGCGGTGGCCCCCCGGTCAAGTGGGCCACCAATCCATCAAAACCACCAAACCGTCAGGAGATTCGTGAGCACCAGCATACCAAGTGCTCACGAATCTCCAGCTAGGACAGGGTGCGGCTTGTGGGCGGTCCGGTGAGCTCCTGCTCAGACCCAGCCCTCACTTCTTGTCCCTAGCCCGGTACTCGTCTGTACACTGGGGTTGGCCCTAGCCAGTTGTCTGTTGGTGCATTTGGGCTTGCCACCCAAGCCTGACTATTATAACCATACTATACAGCAGTTTATTTATTTTAGTCACAGCTGCAGGCCCATCATATAGTCCCTTTAAAGTTGGCCATTGCTTACTGAAGACTCTTATAGGATACCCTAGATCATAGGAGCCTACCGTACCACATCCCACCAATTACTCATTAATTACTCGCTTCTCCAGCCAACCTGGATAGGGGAGAGACACTTGCACCAAGCTGGGATAAATTGTACGTAGGAAGTGTCTCATACTGTCCTGGAACAATACCATGGACAGTTTTACTTCCGGGACAAAGTAATATATGAGTGCAAGAAGGTAGGGGAAGGGAGCCGACTTTGCCAAAAAGGGGAAGCCCAGCAAAAGCACTTAAAGCAATTAGCTTGGACTGCTACTACAACAAGGTGGTTGCCACTGCCTGTTATAACAACCAACCAGTAAAGATGAGATCTGGGAAAGTACAAGGCCATGCACAAGCTACTACCAAAAGGAAGCGGGAGAGAGAGACCGCATTAGGAGAACTAACTGCAAAAAGGAGTCCAAAAAACAAAACAAGTGAGGCAGATTTGGGCCCCTCTTTTGCTTTGGTGAATAGCAGCACCATATATGACTGACCAAGAGCTAGACGCCAGCCCCAAGGCAGAAGCCAGTCCCCCATGTTTCAGCATCTTGAGGACATGTCAGCCCACAGAGAAGGGCAAAAAATCAGTAGATCAGTCTAAAACATCAAAAATAACAGATTTTTTTAATGTAATAGGTAAACATGATTGTACGCCACAATCAACTGTTAATGGCAAGTTCCAGCCAAAAAGGGGACTGGACTGTTACAGCCCAGAGTGGGGAAGCTACTCTGGTATCCCCCTATCACCAACCATAATGATCTCACAAAATGTACAATTACATAGCCGGACAGTCGGTCTCGATGAGGTGGAGCCCGTCGTCGGTATGGCACCAGTGGTACTGGAGGGACCAGCAGAACGGGAAGGACAGCTCAAGCTTTACTCATTCCCTGAATTTATGCCAAACAATGTTGAGTATCCTACACCGTCGGACCTGCAGGAGGGGGTCAACAAGTACATTCAGAGAGCTGCTCCAGAGGGAGAGCTAAAACAGAGAGCGCAGATGGTTGAAAGTAAGAGCTAACGGCAATATTGCCACAGTTCCTCTAGCTTGTGGTCTGCCATACTAGACTCAATGCAAACAACAGTGTTGACTCTAACACATAATTCTAACAAAATGTACATGCAGGTGGATTTACTCAACATTATGTCAATCTTTGTGTCGGGAATTGATGAGAAACGTGAAAAGCTAAACACGTTAATCACAAGGGGCCCAATCAAGCCACCTTAATGACTTTACAATTTGTTCTTGCAAGGAGGTAGTAGACAGACTAGTGCATCTTCCGGTAATCATGAAAGGAATTCTGGGAGAAGTTAAAAATAGCCTCACGCTTGAGACCCGGCCCAGGGCATCTTCTGCCACAATACTAAAAGAGGAAACAAAAAGCACAGAGATGGCAACCCTAGGGGATCAGGAAGATCACCCCAAAGGGTTGGCAGAACAAGAATGCGTGGAATCAGGAGAGAAAAACTCAGAAACCCCACTTAGGTCTCAAAATGAGCCCTCTGAAGATGGAAATGCGAAGGATAAATCCCTTGTGTCATCCTGACCCACTAAAAGTGAAAGGAAACGAGCAAGGAAGGGAAGGAATAAAATTTGCTCTGGGCACATAGAGAATTTTTCCACCTTTTTAATAGTACAACTGGAAGACCTTGACCATCTGGGAAAGGCCCCTGCAGAACTGTATGCACCAAGTGCCAAGCCAGCCCCTGCACACGACAATGCACTCAATAAATCTGTGACTCTTGTGAAATTGAGAGCAACCTCAACTACAACTAGTGTGCCCTCAGTGACAGGCAGTTCGCTGGATGGGGGAATATTTGGAATACAAGGAACTTCCCGACATGACCATATACTGTGGTCTGAGAAGCTACAATTTAAAGAGCTAAAGGAGGAAGAAACTCAAACCCAGCCTATAGGTGATAAGGGCCCCCAGGAACATCATTTACTGCCGGGAAACGGGCTACAAATGGTGAAAACCAATTGACATCAAGAGACCCTTTCGGCTCCGGTGATCAACCTGGATGTCAGATCAATTCCGGGCAGAGGCTATTATGGATCCCAGAATTCATATTGAGAGAATCCCAAGATGTTTTAAATGCTCAAGTGCCGTAAAGCTGATCAAGGCCCTACCGGGCCTGGAGCATGTTAAGTCAGAGGATATTTCATCGATTAAGTTTATGCCAGCAAGAGGGCGACAGCATACGGACCCCATCTTGGTTACCTTCTCTATGCCTGTGCTCCTGACCCAGGTCCTGGAGAAGAGAAATCATCTAAAAGCCTGGGGTATTGAAGTAATAGCCCACCAGGGGGATAGATACCCCAATGTGCTCCTAGTAGGACCTCCTCTAGATGAGCAATTGGTGTCCATCTCATCAGTACTAAGAGGAGTTAGTGGTTGGCACCCCCTCTTGGCCCATCATAAAAGTGCCCCTGACTTTACAAAGATGATAATTAAAGTAACCAAAGAAGAGGATTCAGGCCTACAGCAAAGAATTGTAACAAACTACGTGCACCAAATTACCTGGGGTTGGTTACCCACAGCCCTGTCTCGAGTTGGGAGTAGTCATGATTGAGTGGAGGGGCTGCCTCCCGCAATCGAACAGAGTGGCCTGTCAATCTGGTCCTGGAATATCAACGGTCTGCAGAAAAAATCCATGGATCCAGTGGTTGCACGATATCTGGGATCATTTGATATATTAATGTTACAGGAAACCTCGGCACAAGATAGCATTCCCCTTATCGGCTATAAAGAATATATAAAACCAGTTGAAAGAAGTAGCGCCTTTGGAAGGGTGAAAGGCGGCCTGGCAATCTACATCAACACTAACCTAGCGGGCAAAACCACAAAACTGTACGTGAATGATCCAGGTATGTTGGCATTGAAAATGGATGGTTGGGCTAATAACTCAGAAGAATCGATCATTCTTGTAATTCTATACAGCAACCCAAAGAAAAGAGCAGTATCATCTAGAAGAATTGCAGCCCATCTAGCCCAACTAAAAGATATTCATCACAAATCGTACTAGCTAGTCACAGGAGACTTTAACTTTACCCTTTTCCATCAGCCAACGGAGGAACCTACTGATGCAGTTGGACCCCTCCCTGAGCAGGTAATGCCACTTAAAAACCGGATGGATAAACTTGGAGAAGAATTAATAAAGGCCTGCGAGCTAATTGGCCTATTGGTCTTAAATGGCCGGAAGGCAGGTGACACCCCACCGGCCTGGACAAGAGTCTGGGGTGATGCAGTCTCCATTTTAGATAACACACTTGTCTCACTGTCCCTATAGAATCAGGTATGTGATTATAGCATAGTCCACCATGTGGAGAGTGACCACAATCCCCAGGTGATTATGGTAAACACATTCATGCGCAAACATGAAGCAGTCTCTATGCTACACACAGAAAACTTGAAACGTCTGAAGTGGTCCTCAAGCACAGTTAACAGCATAGCAGAGGAAGCAGTAGCAAGCCTGCAGGATCTAGCTCCAACTGGCCCTAATCCGATAGTGGCATGGGTTACACTCTCCGACAACTTGACCAAAACCCACAAAGAGAACAGTCGGCATAAATGAACTCGCCTGGTTCATTGTAAATCTATAACTATGCCAGTACATATCCGAAAAATAAAAATGAATGCAGGCAAATTCTTTTGACAACGACGGCAAAATCCAGGATATACGGAATTAATTAAACACTACCACAATGAGAGACACTGCTTAAAAAAATAGAACTGGGTGCATTAACAACCCAAACAAAAAACGCTATGGGCCCAGTTGTTACACGCCACTAAAACAAATGATTCAAAAAGATTCTGGAAGCTTATCAACAACAGTGAGAAAGGTTCTGGAGCAGCGAACAATGCAAATATTAGTGAGACGGAGTGAGTTCAATATTTAAAATTAAATTTTAAGGGAAGTTCTTTGAATGCAACTAGTCTCCACTGGCCCAATAAAGATAACTTGGCACCATGGGTCTTCACCTCGGCAGAGGTAGAGAAAGTCATTGGAAAGTTGTGGGCAGATTGTGCCCCCGGCCCAAATAGGCTTCCGCAGGCACTTTTAAGCACTTTACATCATGGTGGGCAGTCTTTCTGGTGTCAACGTTTAATTTTATTCTGGCAAATGACGTCATCCCTGAAAGCTGGAGGGTTCAATAATCCATCCTATTTTTAAAGGGACGTCTGGCACGTTCACCTAGCAATTATCAGCTAATCGCTCTCATGGATGTAGAGCTCAAATATTTTTCCACGCTACTATTATATGATCTGGAATCTTGGCCGTATGTTAAAAATTGACTCCCTTTAAATCAAACCGGTGGTTTAAGGGGTCAAGGCACTTTAACTAATCTCATGACCTTCAGCCTAGTTGTAAATAGAGCAAAGGCAACCGGCACATCGGTCTATACATGCTTTGTTGACTTCAAGGCAGCCTTTGACTGTGTGCCACATGACATGTTATGGGCTAAGCTCCAGTGATGGAAATCCCACCCAACATCTTATGAGCAATTAGGTTAGTATACTCGGATACATGGGTTAAGATAAAATCAGAGATGGCACACACATATCAAAGAAAGTGCAAACAACAAAAGGCTTAAAACAAGGCTGTGTGTTAGCCCCCCTTCTTTTTAATTTGTATCTGGCGGATGTGACAACAGAGTTAGATGGGCAGACAGCTCATGCACCGAGCTTGGGTGGTCAGCAACTGTCTCACATTCTTTATGCTAATGATTTACTGCTATTTAGTAACACTCGAATATGCCTCCAGGGGCTACTCAACTGCCTTGCAACATGCGCAGCAAAGAATGGCCTGGAAGTAAATCACAAAAAAACAAATGTGATGGCCTTTAATCGGGGCACCAACAAAAATCGAAAATGGCATCTTAGTGGAAACAAAATTGACGAGGCTGTCACATACGTATATCTAGGGGTCAAAATAGATGCAAGTGGTACATTTGCATCCCAGAAATAGGTGATCAAGGGGAAAGCGCAGGCCATCAACTATGCACTTTCATCATTGGCAAGATCCATCCAAGGTCATGACCTGAAACCTATGGGAGTAGTAATGAAAGCAAAATCGATACCAACCCTGGCGTATGCATCAGCGATAATGCTAGGTGCTGAGGCTCCACTGCTTGATAAATTATTGATAAGATCCTACAAACAAACCTTCCGGCTACCCAGGTCGACCTGGCCTGCGCAACTTCGGTTGGAATTTTCATTAACAAAACAGTCATTTGCCAGGCCGGTGGCATTTGTAAAGCTTTGTTACAAACTGCGTGCAGAGGCTGATAACACGTTGGCTAACCAAGTTTGGTCTGAGATCAATCCACAATGGGGGAGCAGTGCTTATAAGCAATATCTTGAGAATAGTATTGGGATGCTAGAGCTGGGTGATCTATGGAACTCCAAAATATCTGGGCAAACCTCAATAGAGTTACCACTTGCCGCTTAGTAAAGCACATATACTTCTCACGCTCTGTAGACCTGCACACCGGCACTTTAACCGCTCATAGACTTGATCACTGGTATTTTATCGGTAGAATCACAACTGGCCGCATTGTAAAGAACACACACGCTAAGCAATCGGGGAAAAGGTTGGTTTGTGACCAATCAACTTTGAGTCATAGGAAGGTGTTGGATTTGGCTCATTAACCCAACCGCCTTTTATCATTTGTACACTGGTATTTTTACTCATATATTTATGAAGGGCAGCAAATAATGAGAATGTTTACCAATTAGATGTGCAGTGGTTGCAGCTGATGTATAACAAGTTTTAGATTTTTGCTTTTAGCTAAATGTTTCCCACTGTATGATTTGAGTCATGTTTATGGTTTTAATTGACTAATTAACTATTTATTCATCATCACCCCACGCTAGCATCTCATAAATATGAAATGATGCCGAAATAGCGTACCTATACCAATCTAGACTACACTTCCTATCTTAACACTACATTACACTATCCAAACTTATCTTAAACAACCTACACCTACCAGACCTATCCCAACTAACCTTAACTCTAGCCTATACTATCTTTATGTATCCTAAACTATCTTAACTACTATATACAAATGACAAGTTAAAGATCTAAAATGTACCCTCTAATGCACATTCATCAGCACAAAACAGAAAACAAATAACATTCCTAAACATGCACTTCCTATACATGTAATTCTAAACAAATATATGTATGGCCTAGGTGGCTGCCCCGTGATGGGATATAGATGGGGCTGGGATGGCCTGAGGATCGTCCGCCTGCTGTTGGGCAGTCTCCCGTCTTTTGTGGCCATTGCTAAATCCTTACTGTGCCCATCTGTTAAAAATGGGGATCTCTAGTTGGCAATGGTTTGCACCTTAGTCCAAGTAGGGACCCTTGCTTCTAGTCAGGGTAAGGGAGTTATGCTCTTAAACAAACCCTGCTCACCCCCTTGGTAGTCTGGCACGAGCAGACAGGCTTATCTCAGAGGCAGTGTGTAAAGCATTTGTGCACACATACAGTAATACAGTGAAAATACTACAAATGGACACCACACCAGTTTAGAAAAATAAGTGATCTTTATCTAAACCAATCAAGACAAAACCCCAACATACAGTAAAAACTGTTCTGTCCATAGCAAACTATAGATGCAACACTTTCCACACAGATTACTTGGATGCGTCAAAATCATAAACAAAAACAGCAGCAGAGAAGGTGAGGCATCTGTTCCTTACCCACAGGGAAGGTGATGCGTCAGTTCCTTGCTCCAGTGGACGTGATGCGTCAGTTCCTTACTGCCACACAGGGGAAATGAGGCGTTGATTCCTTACTGAAGAGGAGGTGATGCGTCGGTTTGTTACTGTGCAGGGAGGCGATGCGTTAGTTTCTTACTGCAGCCCTGGCGTTGTTGTAGACTTGGTACCCAGGTGCGATGCGTGGGGATTCGGGGATGCATCGGTTCTTGATGCGGTGACGGCAATGGCGCTGCATTGATCTCTCCAGCTGTGGTGAAACGATGCGTCGGTTCTTGCAGTCACACAGAAGGGCCTGCATCGGAGTCAATGCAGTGATATCAGACTTCGGAGATCGGTGCACAAGACTCGGCGTGTGGCGATTTCTCCAGCCGCGGGCAGGCGCTGCGTCGGTTTCTTCAGCGGCACAGTGACAGTGCGTGGGAATTCTTCCTGCACAGCGGTGTTGCGTCAGGACTGGTTGCGGATGCGTCACGCTTCTTTAGTTGCTTCTCTTTTCTCAGCTCCCAGCAGCAGGAACAATCTCCAGAGGCCCAACACAGGAACAGGCACCTCTTGGCTGGTCAGAACTTCTAGCAAGGAAGTTTGGGGGAGCTGGTGGTGAAGTCTTTGTGTCCCTGAGACTTCAGAACAGGAGGCAAGCTCTACTTCAAGCCCTACGAGATCTTCTTCAAGCAGGATACACATGACCACAGCAAAGTCTTTGTCCTCTCCTTGGCAGAAACAGCCACTGCAGACCAACTCCAGACAGCACACAGCAAAGGGGCAGTACTTCTCCTTGAGCTTTCCCAGCTCTTCTCCTTGGCAGAGTCCAGAAGTATTCTAAAGTTCCGGGGTCTGGGCCCCAATATTTATACTCAAGTTCTCACTGTTCTCTTGTGGCAGAGAGGCTCTGTGCTCAGTCAAAAACAGTTCTGTCCTCTCTGGTCCAGCTTCCTGGCAGGAGCTGGAGACAGCATTGTGTAATTAAGGCCAGGCCCATTCAGGTGAAAGGAAATGTCCTCCCCCTACTCCAAATACAGCCCAGGTCTATTCAGCCCATCCCTGACTCATCCAGGAAAGGCAGGACACATCCCAACCCCCCAGTGGCTATCTACAGTGAATGCACATCCCCATCCCCTGTCACTCTCAAGCCAGACAGTCAATACACAAACCAGCAGAGGCACACAGGATGGCTAATCAAGAAAATGCCCACTTTCTAAAAGTGGTATTTTCAAACACAGAATATAAAAATCATCTTTACTAAAAGATGCATTTTTATATTCTGAGTTCAGGCATACTAAACTCCATCTTTCTACCTTGTCCCAGTGGGAAGTTATACTTATAGGATGTTATAAATAAACTCCCATTCTATCCTATGGGACAGATAGCCTTTCATTAGTGAAAAACGAAATACACTGTATTTCACTATCAGGACATGTCACACACATTAGTACATGCCCTACCTTTCACATATACTGCACCCTGCCCGCAGGGGTACCTTGGGCCTACCTTAAGGGTGACTCACCTGTAATAAAAGGGAAGGTTAGGGCCTGGCAAGTGGCTGCACTTGCCAGGTCGACATGGCAGTAGAGACTGCGCGCAGACATTGCAGTGGCAGGTCTGAGACCCCTTTGAAAGGCTGCTTGTGTGGGTGGCACAATCAGTGCTGCAGGCCCACTAGCCGCATTTGACTTACAGGTCCTGGGCACACACAGTGCACTTCACTAGGGACTTAGTAGTAAGTCAAACAAGCCACTCAAGGAAACACCAATCCATATTCACAATTTGCAGAGGGAGCACTTGCACTTTAGCACTGATCAGCGGTGGCAAAGTGCCCAAAGCATCTAGACCAGCAAAAACTAAATTCAGCACACAGCAAAAATACAGGAAGCCGAGGCAAAAAAGATTAGGGGAAACCACGACAAGGATGCCAGGTCTACCACCACCTTCCTGCATTCCATGCTCCTGCAGCCTTGCCTTCTTCATACATAACCCCCATTTTCTTGTACGCCTTGGCTACTTGCCGGATGTCATGGTAGCACTCCAAACAGATGTGGTGCTGCTTGGCCTCTTCTTCTGTCATGTTGTCTAGGGGGGTAAAGGAATAACGTGTCAGCTAAAGTTGGAAATGTACATGATGTCTGCAATAGTAGGCGTACATTGTCATACAATTACACGTGGCAGCCCAGGGCAACATCAAATATTGAGAAAGAAATAAGAACAATATACCTTCTGTTCAAATACATCTCCTAATCAAACAAGCCAAACAGATTCAAGTGTTGGCAGCATATGTATGTCAATGTAGTCACAAATTTACTGATAACCATAGCATTCCTGACACTGAGTTACATGCATGATGTTGTGTCCATATGGAACAGGACTCGTGGCCCAGATATGGAGACTTTGGTGTTGGTATTGCATCATGCAACTGGGTTTATCTTTTTCTAATTAACATATGTGAAATTAGTTAAATCAAGTAAGTACAGGTAGTGTGCCTCTGCATTGATTTATCCATCTGGAAATACACAAGGCAACACACATTGCTGCCTTGACTGACTCAGTGCCAGGTAATCAAAACATAGATGGGAGATGGGTAGCTACCGCCTGTAAAATGTAGCTGTTGTATACATCAGCAATATAGACTCAGGCAAAGACCAGGAAACCTAACATATAGCTTCTGGTACACAGTTGTAGCAATACCATGGTGAACTTAACATATTCTAGTGTCTACACACATTTCCCGAAGGCTGCTTTCCTTGCCGGACATTATAAAGTAAGCAATTCATGTCAGGAGTGTGAACATGCATGCTGGAATCCTCATCTGTACAAGTACTTTGTGGTGTATGCTGCAGGGAACCTTGCACCATGAGTCAAGGGCGACAACGTTGGTGCTAGCCAGTAGAAATCACTCCACCAGTAGGTGAGCAGTGTAATGGGATGTATGTAGCTGACACAGTGATCCCCTGAATGTGGTCTTCTCCACATTGTATCCGAATTACCAACTACATGGCATTTTATGAATGCCTCCCAGAAATGGGACATAGGGTATATGAGGCCATGAGTTTGGCATTTCACTGCAGTTCGATTGCAGACTGGTGACATGCCCAATTTACTAAAAAAATTCTGTTTGCACTGAGGTAGGATTTCTGACATCCTGTCACGACCAACCAAGCCAAATGTCCACACCCAGCCATGTGGACATCTACACTCACAATGTGCATAAGACAGGCAGTCTTGTAATGATTTGTCCGACACTATAGTTAAATTGAGATGCAGGTCTACGTCCTTAAAGCCTCTATGGCATCTGTGTAATTGTTCCTTTGTTACCCCATCTCACATATGTATGATATGGACTACTCTGAGGGATGCTCAAGTACCCCTGAGTTGGGATTACAGCAGCCATACCTCGGGTTAAGGTATTGTGGGGTTCCTACTAATCCGTAGGATCTGCGCATTGTTTGGACAACTAGGGGCTTGGTGTGAAGACTGATTCCAGAACCCTCTTAATATATGTTGGCCTATTGACCAGCTAGCTCACAGTACCACCGTTAGCCCCCCTAACCTACCAGGAAGCGAATGGTTTCTGGCAACCACTGAACATGACAACCCTGTCCCCTCAGGTATCGTGTAAACAGTACATAACTTTTCTCTCTGCCACTCATCCTCACTTATTCTCAGAGAAATATACAGAGAATACACAGTGGGACTTTTCCAATACGTTTTATTCCCCCAATGTTATTCTTGCATAAAATATGTGTGCTGCAGTGATCATTAGACAGAAGCAGATAAAAGTTATTACAAGCACCAAAAGTGTGAAGAGTAGATATAGTTCTACCATAGTGCTAACAGAATATATAAATGCTGGCAAATAAAACAAGGCAGTAATCAAGTGTACTCCTACGACGTGAACCCTACCCTAAGTGTACCTAGAGTGTGTGTAGGTTTAAAGCCAAGAATCCCCCCATGGGACAATCCAACCCCATTACCTGATGGGATAGAGTGAAGGACCAGTCTTGGTCATGAACTGGACACCCCCTAGATGTTTATTGTCCCATTTCATTTTTGAAGAATCAGGTGCTTGCTTAGAGTTCTCCTTTTCAGAATTACTATTAACTATTGGTTTCCCAGGTCTGGCTCCCAGATTATCTCTACCAAGCAAAGCATATGTATCTTCGATAATCTTAGGCAATTCTCACTCCTGCTGTGCACGAGTGAATTCCCTCAGGCATTGGCGTAAAGCCACCGCTGATGTCTCCCCTTTTATGTTACTCAACATAATGGCTGAAACCTGGGCAAAATTGCCCATCAGCTTCATACCTAGATCTAGGGCAGGCTCTGCCCCGTATTCGTCTGTATTTGTTTTAGTACATCTGGTATAACTGCTATTGAAGGGGTACCATGTGTTCCGGTATAAACGTCAGCGAAGATTGTACCCCAAGTGACACAATCTTCAATTGGGGGAGCCATACCTATTGGCAAGCAAATTGGCAGTATTCTGTGTTTTTCCTGCGGGCCCGTATGGAGAAAAACTGTTTCAAGCTGTGCTGCTTTTTGTGCTATCCATTACAGGATTTGCTCCCGGCTGGTTGGAATCTTTCCCATAATGGTATTCAGTGTTTGTGGGCTGATACCTGTAGTAACCATGTGTGGTTGTGTAGCCTGAGCAGCCCTTGCAGGTTGAACTATTAATGTTATCATTATGTATTGGAGTAGGATTTCTGTAAATTTTTACTAGATCTCTATAGAATGTACCCATTCCTGCTGCTGTTAGGGCAGCAACGTCTGGATGAGGTGTGTATGAAGCTAAGACTGGCCAGGTCGCTCCTTCTCAGCTGAGCGGACCAAGTCTCACATGTTCTGTGGTATAAGGTAGGGCGCCTTTAAACCAATTAATGTGCTCTTGGTAAATTAACAGTACTTCTTAGTCCACATATGGGAAATATTCATCTGGTGGTTCAACTTCAATGTATTCATGAAATAACCATGTGTGGGCATCTGTAGGTGGGACTTTAACCCAAGAATAGAATACCTCTGTTCCGAATGCTCTGTTCAGTTGCTGGGAGGCTATGTTGTAATAGTTTCATGTCAACTGCCTGTCTGCAATTTTCTGAAATATGTAGTGTAACTACCTGTTCTTCAATGTCCTCACCTTGTTCGGTCATTTTCACAGCAGTAGTATTAACTTGATATTTTATAGAGATGTGGTCTTCACAATGTGGGAAATTTTAATCCTCCAAGCTTGATTAACCTACAGCCAATACATAGAGTATATCTACTCAGCTGAGGCAGATTTGTTTCCCTTCCTACTTCAGATGTCTCTGGTTTAAATGTGAGTAGGGGTCTCTGAGAAAGCATGACTGAACTACTCAAATTGACTGTTAAATAAGAGCCTAACCAACGTTAGCGGTGCCATGTCGTGTAGTTCCTACTAATCCATAGGATCTGCGCATTGTTTGGACAACATAAACTAGGGACTTTGTGCTTATACTGATTCCAGACACCCCCTTAGGATATGTTAGCCTAGAGACCAGCTAGGCCATCGCAAGCCCCCCTAACCTACCAGGGAGCGAATGGTTTCTGGCAACCACTAAACATGACAATCCTGTCCTCTCAGGGATCGTGGAAACAATACAGAACTTTTCGCTCAGTCACTCGTGCTCACTTATTCTCAGAGAAATATACAGAGAATACACAGTGGGACATTTTCAATAAGTTTTGTTGAACCAACGTTATTCTTCCATAAAATGCGTGTGCTGCAATGATCAATAGACAGAAGCAGATAAACATAATTACAAGCACCAAAAGTGTGAAGAGTAGATATAGTTATACCATGGTGCTGAAACAGTATATATGTATGCTGGCATATAAAACAAGGCAATAATCAAGCATACTCCCACAATGCAAACCCTACTCTAAGTGTACTTAGACTGAGTGTAGGTGAAAAGCCAAGAACACCCCCCCAAGGAACGATCCAACCCCATTACCTGATGGGATATAGTGAAGGACCCCATCTTGGTCATGAACTGGACACCCCTCATGAGTTGTCAAACTGCTGCGTAGTGATTTCTCAGCATGCAAGGATTTCGGTGTCAGCGGAAGTGCCTCCTCTGCCAATCTCTCGAGATTCTCATCTTTTATAATATAAAGCAGCCTAGCAATGTGCGTATAGATTAGCAATGTTATGGATATGTAGATAGCCATGTCTCCCTGTGGATGAAGATAGTGATGACATTTGTACATAGTGCAAAATGAGACCTTGTGCATGATGTTCAGGGCGTTATAATAATGTTGTGCGAAGCTAGATGTGTAAACAAGTTTAGCTTCAGGGAAACGAATCCAACATAGTCGTGTGTGCAAATATCTGCAAAAGGCCAGAGCTGAAATTGTTATTTGTGAGGACAATGTAAGAAATAGGCTGCTTCGCTACATGGGCCTAACTCGGGAATATAACACCCACTACTCATACTAAGGGTCAATATCTAAAAAGCTACCTAAAAAGCCAGTAGACAATTTAAAAAAAGTTTTCAAAAAAACTACTCTGAAAAGCATCTAAAAAGTGGGCTTCCCTTTAAAATATTTATCTAAAAGCCTTTAAGTAATTAATATCATTTGAGATCCCAAGCACTCAGAAAGTCATTGTGCCTAGAAAAAGAAAAGGCTGTTTTGGTACATTTTGTTTTAAAAAGAGGCCAAATTGTTCCCACACGGAAATGGCCAATGTATTATGTGCTCCAAGTGGTAGACGCAACAGTGCAGTTGCCCACATCCCCATACATTCCCAGAGGCGAACCTCGTAGCAGGTTTATGGAGCGAAGGTGATTCCATCCAGTTCCCACAGCAGCCACTAATGGAGGCGTTGTATCCCACAAGTTCTCAGCAGAGCCGTTGTTCACATCCCTAGGAGCTGAAGCATCCCAGGATAGTTCTAAGAATCCATTCATCATCAATGGAATACACCGGGGACATCATGAGCATGGGCCTTTAAGGGATCCATCAGTACTTCAGTGTCCAGTGGCGCAACCAATTCTGATCTGAGACATTTATCCAGGATGCCTTCATGGCTGCAGAGAAGACAGCGGGAGACAGGTTGTATGCAGTCAAGCCAGACAGACCTGAAGGATAAGAACCAATTCTCCTTCAGTTCTTGAAGCCGAGGTGTGCTGAAGCAGCGTACCATGAGCTCACGGCAACGCAGCACTAGCAGTGCTGTCTCCATTCCGATTTGAACTGGGACATCCATTGCGGAGCAGATAGAATAAAATTAGGATTCCCGCCACAAGTAGCAGGACAAGCGGGAGCCCTCCAAAAACGCTTCCCAAAACGGAGTGTATGAAAGACAGTATAGCTCTGAAAATTGTCTGAAAGGTGCTAACCAAACCAGAGCCAATACATTTAAAAAAGTGCACTATCCCTTTCGTATCAGATGTTAAAGATACGATGGCCCACTGCCCCAAAATGCAGCGGGAAGTTAATGTGGAGTAGTGTCTGTATCTCAGATGAGGACTTTGCAACCTGGAGATCAAACTTCTCTTTGGCTGAAGTTAAGGCCACATCTTTTTGCAAAAGCATGGCTTTCAGTTTGCTTAGGGAGTCACATTTTATGTAGGGAACATTTATCGAAGGCCATAGTGCTGCCTCACTAACTGTGCGGGCAGGTGGAAACCCTACTTGGGTACAGCAAGTGACTATGGAATTAACCGTCACCAAATAAGTGATGCCTGGTTCCCTTGCACAGCAACCTTGATCATTCAGCATCAAATAGCTCCCATTCAAGAGCAGCCTGAACACAGGATGAATCACAGCAGCTGGGGAACTCTTCAGATAACAAGACAAATTCGCTACTGAAGCATTGCATGCCCTGTGGAGAGAAATGTCCTTGCAAACTAAGGAGCCGCTCAAAGCATCTTCACAGTCGGAACCGCTAAGAAATTCTTCTTTGTCCCCATTCCTGCATCTAAGTCTGAACGGTAATTCCCAATACTCGTGCACATATCCTTCCCCTAGTGCCTCACATCTGCCTACCTGTTGGTATTGGAGGCAGTATGGGAATTGGAAAGTCTTGACTAGTAGGGTGATGTAACCATGGATTATCCAGTCTGTGGATGGTGTCTCAGCCACAGTGAAAGGTAATTGGTCTAATTTTCAATGTGCATCTCTGCGCGCCATTACTATCTGTCCTTCCGTGAGATCGTATGCTGAAAACAGATTTGTACTGCTGATGTACCATCATGGCATGTGGCCCGAACATATTTGCAACGCACAGCTCAGTGTTACTATTGACCGTAATTGTGACTGTCTCGTTGTATTATGTCAATTATAGAAGACACTATGGGGCCCATTAGCATGTCGGGCGGATCGCCACCGTGCCTGCCCGCATGCCAATTCCCCCCCCTCCATATTACTATGGCGGGGGGGACACCGGCGGACAGAAAGACCGTCCACCGGTAGGCAATCCGCCCGATTGCCTACCGGGCGGAAAAGCTGTTAATATGGTGGCGGTGTCTGGTAGACACCGCCATCCATATTATGATGCATGCGGGGTTTAGCCTTTCCGTGGCGGCAACGCCGCCACGGAAAGGCATGCGGTTCTCGCCATTGGGGGCCCATAGCGGGCCCCCAGGTATTCTGGGGGGTGGGGGGTGCACATGGGGGTACCTATGGTACCCCCTGCATTTCAATGTACAACGTGGCAGGCACCGTGCGGTGCCTGTCACGTTGTGCACTGAAATGCACAACTTGCTTTATGGCATTGCGGCGGGCGGTGCTTTCAGCACCGCCAGCCGCAATGTTATAAGTCCGGGATGCGCCCGCCAGTGTGGCGGGCGCATCCTATCGTAGGTGCGGGACCGCTGCATGCAGTGCGGGCAGTCCCATTTCCTGGGGCTCTGGCGGGCTGACAAAGTCCGCCCGCCATACTAATGAGCCCCTATGTTCCCCAGTGAATAAATTCTGGATGATAATGTGGTCATACCATTGTCAACCACAGCCAAAGCCTTTTCTATATTAACCCTATCAATCTCGCTCAATCTCTTAGCAGCTTCCTGTTGAGAAATCTTCCATAGCTCATTGTATATTCTGTACAAAAAGAACTTTTGACATGGATTCCGGGGGGCTAATAAAAAATCCCTGAGATCCATTTCATCAGAAAAAAGGAAGAAGTGTCTTTTCACCTGGGAGAGTGTTGTGGTTTGTAGCCAATCTAGGCATAACTTCCCAACACTATATGACATCACAACCCCTGAGTGTTCCGTCTGTAAATATCGCTGATCAGGCCTATTGATCCTAAACCCTTCGGTGTTACCCAGGGAATCTAGATTGACACCCGTTTGTGTCCATAGCCAAACCAACCAACCCTTCCAATTGGGTTCTGATGAATTGAGAGAACCATTATGTATCATGGTATCTAGTGTATCCTCACTGAAGTGTGTAAGTCGCTGCCAATTCTCAAAGCATGAGAATGTGGGAAAAGTGGTGTGTTCAAATCATTCATTTTCGCTATAACAAGACATGAAGTTTGTTGCACTGTCCTGTTTAGGAAAATCAATTCATGTGGTATGAGGCATGCTCTAAATAAGGCCTTGGTTCCCTGAAAATGCCAATCTTTTGTCCCCTAGATAGATTTTGTGTCTATGGTGTTTTTCAAAAAGTCAAAACCCTGTATAGACAGTTGGGAAATAAAGGAAGCAGAGTATATCAGCTTGCTGTTCGTTAACATATTTTTCTTTGCAGGTGTAGGTGCAAGTCTATAGTAATACGAGGCTGGACTTGATATTTCAAAACCTGAAAAATATGCAAACTTCTGAGCAAATGTCTTGGAACTACTTTTCGGTGGTGTTGGGCAGTGTTCCCATTGTGTGTAATTATAAATAGTGCATGGGATACTAGCTTTATGTAAAAAATGGTGACCATAATGCTGGTAACAGAACATGTCTCTAAAATTACTTGCACCATCATACAATTCCTCTTAGAAAATGCAGCTGATTGCTCTAAATCTGAAAGCAAATTATGAAGAGTTTCAATGTCCGAATCGTCAGAGAAAATACTAGAGGTGATGACGTAATTTAAAGAAATCTTAAACAAATAAGGAATTTGCAAAAGTTCAGTAGGACCATACACATCATACGATACCCTGTCCCATAAAATTCCTCCAGGAACTGGATGTACTGTAATGTTCACCAGGGGCAAGTCCTAATGCATGCGGTTTAAGAACCAAGGGGCCTATTACGATGGCGGTTGGGAAACCTCCCAGACCGACATGGTAGCGGGAAAAGACCGCCCGCATGTACCGCAACATCTCCGCCGGTCGAATTACGATGACCCGCTGTCGAAATCCGACCGCGGTGGTCGGATCGTGGGCATCAACATTGCGGCGGTTGCTGCTGCCCGCAGTACCGCCCCGATGCCGAAAGGAGCATTTCCCTGCACTGCGTGGCAGGCACTGCACAGTGCCTGGTACCTGGTACAGGGAAATGTAGGGGGGTAC
This sequence comes from Calotriton arnoldi, assembly GCA_963921515.1. Classification (NCBI taxonomy): domain Eukaryota; kingdom Metazoa; phylum Chordata; class Amphibia; order Caudata; family Salamandridae; genus Calotriton; species Calotriton arnoldi. Next base: position 82,130 of record CAWUFW010021028.1, read on the forward strand.
CACACCCCCCCCAAGACATTGGGGGCCCACAACGGGCCCCCGGAAGACAATCACTGCATGCCTTTCAATGGCGGTCTGACCGCTGAGGAAAGGCTGGCTACCGCCGGCATCATATTCCTGCCGGTGGAGCCTGCTCTGCACCGCTACCATTATCCCGGTCCTGCTCCGTCCGCCAGGCAGGAGTGCGGATGGCAACCGGCGGTAAAGCGGTGGTCGGAATTTCCCACCGCCGTGGTCACCACCGCCATCCTAATGTGACCGGCGTTTTTCCTGGTTGCCATGGCGGGCGGATGTCCACCGCCGGTACGGCGGGCGCCACCGCCGGCCCAGCGGTGAACATCCAACCGCCATCGTAATAGACCCCCAAGTTCACGAGTTGTACTGCGGAGCGTTCTGGGAGAAAGTGTCCATTCAGAAGTAGGAAAAAGACAGTCACTATACCAATCCAGGGTACCGGGAAAAGTAATTCAATTTTAATCCAGAGATGTATCCGGGGAACAATGAAGTAAGTCTTTTTCAGCCAAAGATAGAAAGCATACACTTGTAGCCTGAAAGGGAGCGGCAGTGTTGGTTGTTCAGGTTCACTTGGATCTGATGAGAAATCGTCAAAATGCACGAAGTAGCCTGACACCGTCCGGGCTACTCTCGGCAGCTCAGCAGGTTTTGTGTAACTGGTAGATGACTCAATCTGTGGCATGTTTACATAGATGTCCTTCATTTTTCGAATTGAAATTTCTGTACTTGTTGATTGTACAGTTGTAGTTGTTTCAATAGGGAGAAGTACGATTTCATTGTTGTTTACAGCTTCTCTTTGGAAAGTGGAGTCTTCAGTCATTATTAAAGCTTCCCTCTGAACATCCTGCACTGTAGCGAAAGGAGAGCGGCAGTTACCCAGGAGCCCACATGGCCTACTGTTGAGAATCAGCCACATAGTGTGGTTTGATCAGATCAATTGAGACAAACCTCTTGTCTCGGTGGATGGCAAGGGGCGTAAGAAGTACAGTTCTGGTGCCTTCGACAGCCAGGACAGGTATAACCCTGGGCGGAGCAGGCCGAGTTGCTCTATGCGGAGCTCTACGGAGTTGGGCAAAAACTCCATGGAGCTCCCATCCGCTCCGCGCCTCCCACCCTCCCGCAATAAATGTTTTTCAAATACAATTACAATTAAAGTGAATAAAAATGCACTTACCTTTATCGCGGTGTCCCGGGCTGCCCTCCTCCTCCTCGCCTGCAGAATCCCCTATGTCAGACGCATGCGCAGTCCTACCATGACGTACGTCTGACGTAGGGGATTACGGCGAGGAGGAGGAGGGCAGCCCGGGACACCGCGATAAAGGTAAGTGCACTTTTATTTACTTTAATTGTAATTGTATTTGAAAAATATTTATTGAGGGGGGGTGGGAGGCGGGAGGGTCCGGGGCTGAACTCTGCTCTGTTGGAGTTTTGCAGGAACTTCGCGTTCTCCGAGGAACGCGGAGTATGCAAAAATCCGCAAACTCCGCCAGCGGAGCGGAGTTCATGGCCCAGGGTTAGACAGGTACAGGATGGCCCAAATTCCATTTTTTCCACAAATTTCTCTCTGACCAGGTCCCCAATCTTCGGGACCCAGGCAGGTCTTGCCGGTACTGTTTTCACTTCCCCAGTGGTGGTGCGTTTTACTTTAACATTGATTTGTAAAACAAGGTATTCTTTAAGGTCTTGTAAAACATCCAAACAATCATTGTTGTCAAATGGGGTTTCTGCTGCCACCGTGCTGACACTATCGAGGTCGGGTACCCACATCCTCACCCCAAACAGGAGTTCATAAGGAGTACGATCCCTAGGGATTTTCTTAGCATGTTGTTAAGTGCCCTGTGGACCCCATACAGATGTTTGACCCAACTGCCACCTGAGCCTAATACCCTCGCTGTTAAGGATTGATTTAAGTCACAGTTTTTCCTCTCAACTACTGAATTTCCCTCAGGATGGTAGGGAGAGGAGTACATCAAGGCCACACCCAAACTTCCCATGGGTATTTTGTAAGCCCGAGAGCTAAACGCCAGACCCTGGTCGGAATGTAGTGTGCCAATTGCGTATGTGCCAATAAATCCTTCCTAACAGTTCGAGCGTCAGCTGAGCGCTGGGGCAAACCCACAGGAATCTACGAGCATGAATCCACTGCCACCAAGATGTACTTGTAAGACCCGTCTGAGTGTAAGGGACCGCAGTGATCCAAATATACACGTGTGAGAGGTTTGTCTGAGATCAGTAAAGGTGTTTGTGGTGGACGTGCTACAGTGGAGCCCTTCATCTGCTGGCGGATGTTGCATTTGAGGACAAAGTCCTTGGTCTGTTTAGTAAGACCTGGCAACCAATAGCACTGCTTTAGTAGTGAAACTGTAGCAGTGATCCCTGCATGAGCTGAACCCAGACCCTCGAGTGCAGCTAATATCAATCCCAATCTGCAGTCAGAGTTTGTTATTACTCTATCCCCCACTCCTGGAATCTGAGCATACGGAATGTTTTCTGCATCTAACTTGTAGGAGTACTTGAGTGGAAAGCCTTTCGGCAGGGCTGAGCTGTTGCGCATGGCATTGGCAGCTATCATAGTTGTTCCATCTGTCCCTGTACTAGAGCAAGTATTGCAGCATCGGCAGCAGTGTGAACTGTTGCCTTGGTGGTTTCATCCGCCATTGAATTCCGTTCAACGTGAACACCAAGACGTTGATGACCCTTGTATGAGTAACATGAGCCCACGGCAGGCCTTCTTTCAGTTTTACCACTTGTTCCCACAGCATCTTGTGTTTTACTGTGCAACCTTTGGAATACCTAAAGCCATTCTGTCCCCAATAATGTAAATAATCATTGTAAGACTGAACACAGTTAAATGAATCACATACAATTAGTGTGGGGAATTTATGTTCCATATTTTCTAGTGCCAGTATCAGGGCATTTAGTTCCACCAGCTGCACCGTATAATCCCCTACGCACAGAGTGTGTGTTTTCCCAGGATGGAACTTTCCATCATGCATGCGCCCTTTCACAATTGCTCATGCTGTGGAATATTGCTGTTTCATTCCTAAGGCCGGCTGGGCAGATCCATCAGTATAAATGATACATCCATATCAATCTAGAGGCATAATTTCATTCAGCAGAGGATATTCTTGTTCGTACTGCAAGAATGCTTGTGTTTGTAATGAAGAGTCAAATCTGTAATCTACATATGTTGCAGTGAGAGAGTTAGCACATTGAATACATCATTGATGTAATACTTTAGCATTTTGGATGCTTGCTTTTGTAATCGCCTCTAGGGTCGTTACCGGGGTCATGACAAGTATGCGTTTCCCCTGAGCCAGTGCCCTCTCTCTCACTACAGCAATGTGTAAAGCAGTCTATACCGCTGTGAGTATTTTGTCTGTTGGTGCAAAATGCATTTCAGCATTTCTGTACAAATGTGATTTGTATGCAATTGGTACCGTATAGCCTTCATTGAAAGTGATGTAGGTATACCCGGTTGGTCTAGCGACTACGCTGATCACCAGGCTAGTTGTGTTAACACGTGTATGTAAATGTTTGGAATCTATCATGTCACTGTGTACGAAATGTAGAATGTCTGTATGTTCCAGTGTCCAATGATGTACTGAAAAATCAGGTCTAATTAAGTTGTAGAAAGGTTTCACCCTTTCTACGTAATCCAAAATGTATGTCCTGCCAAAATTCAAAAATCCTAAAATGGATTGTAGTCTCTTCAGAGTTGTTGGAGGTTGTGGCACTGCACATCTTTCAAAGAATTGTGCATTTGACACCTAATACCCTAAAAATAGGACACTGAGGTGGGAAATTTTTGATTTTTTTTATATTAAACTTGTATCCCAGGTGGGCGAACCCAAGAATGATGTGGTTCACTCTGGACAAGTGTTCCATTAGTTCATCGTTCGTCAGATAGATATCATCTACGAAGGACAATGCCTCCTCATCAAAATTTTGAAGGAACTCTGTTACTTTAGCTGAAAAAAGCCCGGGGCTATTCTTATACCCTTGTGGTAATCGACAAAATTTGCCTTGAGATCCGAGCACTGAGAATGCTGTCAAATATCTGCTTCCAGGCACTATATTTTGGTAGAAAAATCCATTTGAGAAATCTAGTGTTGTTTTGTATTACTTCTGCACGATGTTATTCATTAGTGCAGCACTATGTGCATTTTGTACTGCAAATGTGCAAGTGGATGCATTTAAATGTCTATAATCTAAGACCAGACGATATGAATTATCGGGTTTCATATGGGAAGCAAGGGATTATTCGTAGGCAGTTGCAATTCTCTATCACTCCCTGGTACTCAAGTTGTTCTAGGATCTCCATAACTTATTTCTTGGCTTCCTGATTTATTGGGTATTGTCTCTGTAGTTGAGGAATTGATTTTAATGGGATTTTATGATGAGGTGACTCACCATCCCACCCAACATGATTGCACTAAAGTGCGGGAGTTAGTGCCCACTCCTACGCGTATACATTTTTAACTGATTCTGGTACGAGTTACGAGAAGGCAGGTAAAATAACTTTTTACCCCATTGAGCAATCCCTTATGAAATCAGGTGGCCAATCTTTTTTGGCCAACATAATATCGTAACCATATGCCAGGTTCTCCCAAAAGAGACCATTTACTTTCCTGGCTATGCCCCCATCCATTTGGAGCGTTATTTTGTGTAAACGATGTGGGACACTTGCCCTTGTATCAGGTGTTTCCACCGTGACATGCTCACTTGACGCTGCTACCCCCAGATAGTCCATCAGGTTCTGGTGAGCTATGGTGACTTCTGCCGCGCTGTCCAGCATCGTCACTGCCCATTCCCCATTCAGAAGCAGAGTTCTCAGTAGCCTGGGCATTTCTAAGTTTAATCCCTGCTACCTTCTTCTCTTTAAATTGAGGTTTTGAGGACTTTTGTTTGTCTTCCTGTTTTATGATGTAGTCCGAAGTGCGAGGTGTCTCTCTTTTTGGCTTGACTTTCTCTTCCTTTCTGTGCTCTGACCGTCCGTCTCCCTTTGTTCGTTTTTCAGATGAATCCTGAAAGGAATGAGAATCAGTATCCTGATACCTGTCAGGTTTCTGAATATTGTCACGGTTTCTCAAATAGTATTTTCTCTCAGTGTGTTCCTGTTGAGGAGATCCAGCCCGTGACTGAGTTTTGCTTTGTTTATTTTTTTGTTTATTGTTCCATTTCTTTTTTGAAGAATCAGGTGCTTACTTAGAGTTATCCTTTTCAGAATTACTCTTAACTATTGGTTTCCTCGGTCTGGCTCCCAGATTTATCTCTACCAAACGAAACATATGTATCTTCGATAATCTTAGGCAATTCTCGCTCCTGCTGTGCAGGAGTGATTACCCTCAGGCATAAAGCCACCGGTTCTGCCTCCCCTTTTATGTTACTCAACATAATGGCCGAAACATGGGCAAAATTGCCCATCAGCTTCATACCAAAATCTAGGGCAGGCTCTTCCCCCTACTCGTTCTGTATTTGTTTTAGTACATCTGGTATAACTGCTATTGAAGGGGTACCATGTGTTCCGGTATAAACGTCAGCGAAGATTGTACCCCAAGTGACACAATCTTCAATCGGGGGAGCCATCCCTATTGGCAAGCAAATTGACAGTATTCTGTGTTTTTCCTGCAGGCCCGTATGGGGAAAAACTGTTTCAAGCTGGCTGTTTTTTGTGCTATCCAGAACAGGATTTGCTCCCGGCTGGTGGGAATCTTTCCCATAATGGTATTCAGTGTTTGTGGGCTGATACCTATAGTAACCATGTGTGGTTGTGTAGCCTGAGCAGCCCTTGCAGGTTGAACTATTAATGTTATCATTATGTATTGAGTAAGATTTCTGTAAATTTTTACTAGATCTCTATAGAATGTACCCATTCCTGCTGCTGTTAAGGCAGCAACATCTGGATGCGGTGGGTATGAAGCTAAGACTGGCCAGGTCGCTCCTTCTCTGCTGAGCGGACCAAGTCTCACATGTTCTGTGGTATAAGGTAGGGCACCTTTAAACCAATTAATGTGCTCTTGGTAAGTTAACGGGACTTCTAAGTCCATATATGGGAAATATTCATCTGGTGGTTCAACTTCAATCTATTCATGAAATAATCATGTGTGGGCATCTGTAGGTGGGAATTTAACCCAAGAATAGAATACCTCTGTTCTGAATGCTCTGTCCCGTTGCTGGGAGGCTATGTTGTAATAATTTCATGGTAACTGCCTGTCTGCAATTTTCTGAAATATGTAGTGTAACTACCTGTTCTTCAATGTCCGCACCTTGTTCAGTCATTGTCATAGCAGTAGTATTTAGCTTGATATTTTATAGAAATGTGGTCTGCACAATGTGGGAAATTCTAATCCTCCAAGCTTGATTAACCTACAGCCAATACATAGAGTATAACTACTCAGCTGAGGCAGATTTGTTTCCCTTCCTACTTCAGACGTCTCCACGTTAAATGTGAGTAGGGGTCTCTGAGAAAGAACGACTGAACTACTCACATTGACCGTTAAATGAGAGCCTAACCAACGTTAGCAGTGCCATGTCGTGTAGTTCCTACTAATCCATAGGACCTGCGCATTGTTTGGACAACATAAACTAGGGGCTTGATGCCAAGACTGATTCCAGACACCCCCTTAGGATATGTTGGCCTATAGACCAGCTTGCTCACAGTGCCACCATAACATCACATCTCTGTTTCCAGCAACACTAACAGACCCCCCCACCCGACCACACAACTAGATAATAGAGGAGTTTCAAATTTGAGCCAGCACACACACTAAGCAGCATTGTATTTCCCAAATTAACACACCTCTAAACAGTCCACAGAGCTGAGTAGGCCCGTTGGAGTCATCACCATGTTGGTTTACCTGAGGTTAATAACTTCCTTCTTCTGACTGTTGTTGATTGAGGTAGTCCTGCCCTGAGTCCTTCCATCATTCTCCTTACTCCGAGTAATGAATCTGTCCAACTCTGGCCCAACTCCTGACCCAAACGAGAGAGATTGACCAGTAGTGCACTGCTGTTGATGATGTCAAGAGAAACATTGAGTTATGTTTTTTGTGTAGATCTGTGTAAGTTAACTAAACAGACTGGTCATGTCTTTAAAGATTGTGAACCAGAATAAAAATGTGTAGACCCGGAAAGCAAATCTCGCTAAGTGTTAAAGGGGGAGAGCCAATCACCATCAGGAAAAATGATCATCCCTCAGGCCACAGACATTGCAAGTTATCCCAATGAAGCTTACAAATTAAAGTTGAACACCCTCCCTCAATGTCTGCCACCACATGAATCATCACTCACAATCACTCAATAATATATCACTCATTGGTGTAATATATTTACCTGCTCCAATTCAAGCACGGTGGTCCATAATAGTTGATCCTCTTTGATGCACACAACACACATTGGGCAGCCTTTTAAATCAGATGTTCTGGGGCAGTCCTACTAAGGGATGAAAAAAAGGATAGGCACAGGATGGAGGCAGGCATTGTCTCTCCAATGTCCTTGAAGGGAATGGGGGGGAGACTTCTTCGCTGCACACTGGTCCAACTCCAATTCAGCCAAACATGTGCCTAAAACAGTGGGGCAAAAGACACACAATTGATGGACGGAATGCAGAACAAATCAAAACATTCACCCGCAGTCAAGAGATCTGGGTTTAATCCATTATTCTTTTGCTCACCATGCCACCCCAGTTTAGACCTGGCCATTTGCAAATCAGTCTTGACCCTGTGCCTCATGGGAACAGGCCAGCCCGAACTGCCAAGCCAGGTCCTCCCTGGACCGGAAACTAGCATCCTAGGACTGGTTTCGGGGTTTCACCCCTCATCAGCCAGGATAGCTTGAATCCAGTGGCACAGTGATCCATCAATTGTTTCTTTTGCATATGTCGCCCTAAGTGGGAAGGGTATGCCCAAACGTGTATCCTGTGCGCACCACACCACTGGATTCAAGCTAGCCTGGCTGATGAAGGGTGATGCCCTGAAATCGGTCCCAGGATGCTTGTTTCCATTCCAGGGAGGACCTGGCTTGGAAGTTCGGGCTGGACTCTTCCCACAAGGAACAGGGTCAAGACTGATTTGCATATGCCTGGGTCCAAACTGGGGTGGTGTGGTGAGCAAAAGAATGATGGATTTAACCCAGATCCTTGTGACTGGGGGTGAATGTTTGCATTGTTGAGCATTCCGTCCATCAATTGTTTCTTTTACATATTTCACCCTAAGTGGGAATGGTATGCCCAGACGTGGGTCCGTGCTCACCACACCACTGGATTCAAGCTAGCCTGGCTGATGAAGGGTGATGCCCTGAAACCAGTCCCAGGATGCTTGTTTCCGGTCCAGGGAGGACCTGGCTTGGCAGTTCGGGCTGGACTGTTCCCACAAGGAACAGGGTCAAGACTGATTTGCATATGGCTGGGTCCAAACTGGGGTGGTGTGGTGAGCAAACGAATGATGGATTTAAACCAGATCCTTGTGACTGGGGGTGAAAGTTTGCATTGTTGAGCATTCCGTCCATCAATTGTTTCTTTTGCATATGTCGCCCGAAGTGGGTATGCCCAGACGTGAGTCCCGTGCTCACCCCACCACTGGACTCAAGGTAGCCTGGCTGATGAAGGGTGATGCCCTGAAACCGGTCCCAGGATGCTTGTTTCCGGTCCAGGAAGGACCTGACTTGGCAGTTCGGGCTGGACTGTTCCCACAAGGAACAGGGTCAAGACTGATTTGCATATGGCTGGGTCCAAACTGGGATGGTGTGGTGAGCAAACGAATGATGGATTTAACCCAGATCCTCTTGACTGGGGGTGAAAGTTTGCATTGTTGAGCATTCCGTCCATCAATTGTTTCTTTTGCATATGTCGCCCTAAGTGGGAAGGGTATGCCCAGACGTGGGTCCCGTGCTCACCACACCACTGGATTCAAGCTAGCCTGGCTGATGAAGGGTGATGCCCTGAAACCGGTCCCAGGATGCTTGTTTCCGGTCCAGGGAGGACCTGGCTTGGCAATTCGGGCTGGACTGTTCCCACAAGGAACAGGGTCAAGACTGATTTGCATATGGCTGGGTCCAAACTGGGGTGGTGTGGTGAGCAAACAAATTATGGATTTAACCCAGATCCTTGTGACTGGGGGTGAACGTTTGCATTGTTGAGCATTCTGTCCATCAATTGTTTCTTTTGCATATGTCGCCCTAAGTGGGAAGTGTATGCCCAGACGTGGGTCCCGTGCTCACCACACCACTGGATTCAGTGTAGCCTGGCTGATGAAGGGTGATGCCCTGAAACCGGTCCCAGGATGCTTGTTTCCGGTCCAGGGAGGACCTGGCTTGGCAGTTCGGGCTGGACTGTTCCCACAAGGAACAGGGTCAAGACTGATTTGCCTATGGCTGGGTCCAAACTGGGGTGGTGTGGTGAGCAAAAGAATGATGGATTTAACCCAGATCCTTGTGACTGGGGGTGAATGTTTGCATTGTCGAGCATTCCGTCCATCAATTGTTTCTTTTGCATAAAACAGTGGGGCTGCACAAGTCAGTCAGACACAAACTAACAAAATATGTAATGTTCCCCTAGCTATATCCATTTTCTTTTTAGCAAAGCAGTTCTGTGATAAAGTTCTAGGGTGGGCTACTCAGTCAGGGAAGTAAAGTTTGTCCTCAAACTCAGATGGTTTGCCCAGAAGTTGGTCATCTAACACACTACGACCTGAGTCTGACTAATCACCCTCCTCCTCCTGTGGTATTTCAGTTATGGTGTAATTCAGTGGTATTAAGTGTTGGTAAATTTTGATTATGATCAATCCATCCATGTTTTGAGGCAAGAGACTGTTTTTTCTCACTGTGATGACTGTTCCAGCTGCACTGAACCCATGCTCAACAGACACACTGGGAACCGGACAGGCCAGATACTTTATTGCCAGCCTGCTGAGCTGTGGCCAGTGGTGCATCTTCGCATACCAATACACCAATGGGTTTTGATCCACATAGACCTCTCATTGTGTCATCCAGATATGGAACATCCTCTCAATGCTCATTGGTGCTTTCACTTGCTCAACCTCTTTTGCCTTCACCTCTGCACTGGACTTGAGCCCTGCCCTGTAGTACCATGTCAATGCAGATGCTGTGGACGATTCTTGTGTTTCTGTTGTTGCTGCCATTGTTCTTGTTGCTGGTGTTGACTGCTGTGAACTACCGGACTGCCCTCTCTGGAAGTTGAAGGCAGCACCCTAGAACTTCTTTCTGTGAGTGGGACTCTATGTTCCAGCCATTCATCTTCCAGGTCTCTGGCTCGCTCAATGGTCCATGTCTTGTTTTCTGAAACACCCCCTTCTGAAAATGGAATGAAAGTGGACAGAATGTTTTTGTAACGTGGATCCAGTATTGTGGCAAGACACGGTCTCTTTGCAGTCTTGTATTCTTAATCAAGCAAAGGATTAAGCTCTGAACCAAGGTATACGCATCTTAGTTTTCATCGTACACATCTGCGAACCTGTCAGACACGATTTTTAACTGGTCCTTTAGCAGATACAATGGGATAGCTTGACCGATCGTACTGTCCTCCTTGCTGACTTCCCATGTGAAAACCTCAAAAGGAAGTAGCATCTCTGTCAACTATTTGACTAGGTTCCATTTGTCCATTCCAATGGTTGTACTTTTAGTTACATCCCTCCTCTTTGCATGACATACTCATTGATCAGTTATTACTGCTCGAACAGACATTGCAGCATGTAATAGGTTAAATTCCAGTGGGTTGGCACCTCCTGTATGAGGGTTTTAACTGGTACTCTATTAGCATGCTGGGAGATGCTCAACTGCTACCGGGCTTTAAAAGAATGGCTGAAATGAATGCAGATTGTTTTGCAGATGGTCTGTATGTTGCTGGCTAGGTCTTCTTTTTTGAGAAAATCCTGCACAATGAGGTTGGTGCAATGTGTCAAACAGAGGACCCTGTAATAGCTACCAACTGCCATGGCCTTAACTATATTACCGCCATTGTCCATGGCAATAATCCAATTCCGAGACCTCTGGATTGCAGCCATTCAAACACCTTGCTGTTAAAGTCTTCCAAGATGTTTGCAGCAGTATGAGATTTCTCCATGGTGAACATGGCTACTGTTGCTTGCCGTCAGACGCTCTTAAAACTTTCTTCAGTGCTGAGAGCTAGAGATACCTGTTGTCTAACCCCCACAAATGAGATCCAGTGTGCAGTGATACACATGTAATCAGCATCTTGACAACTGGCCCAGGTGGATAGTCTGAACAACATTCTGTTGCAAAGCTTGTCCAACCAATTTCAGCACATTGTGATGGAGCACTGGAACAGCCACTCTGGCAAAGTTGGTCCTGCTGGGAACCTTCCATTTCAGGCAGATGACCACCAGAAACTGTAAAAACTCACTCCTTCCACAAAGAAAAAGGGGGGAGGCCCAGCACTAACATTTTAGCCAGCTTCCCATTGTAAAAACATGCCATTGGTGGGTTGCATTCACAGGGCCCCTCATGCCCCCTAAGCATGCCCATAATAGTAGCCTTGACTTTTTTCTTTTCTGGTCCACTCACACAGGTGACTTCCAGACAGAAGATGAACCAGCAGGTGGTAGACTCAATATGCGTCTCATTGGAACAGTCACTGTATGTGGCTGTGGTTTCTCCATCTGACTCTTGTGCCAGTGCGAGGTGGGTGATGATACTGGTGCACTGCTGAGGACAGGGCTGCTTTGAAAAGAGATGTAACCCTGTTCTTCCTCACCACTTACACCTTCCACTGTGATTGGAAGCTCCAGAGCTGATTTACCTCTCGGACCACCTTGATCACAGCCACGTGCAGAAAGTTGATCAAGGTGCACCTCCCAGCAGAGTGTGTGATGTTTTTTTCAAATGGGTTGCTTGGCCTCCAGTACCATAGTGTGTACCAAGCTTACCTTGATGAGCAGTAGCTTTGCAAATGGAGCATATTGCAACGTTACCCTACTGCTTGCTAACCAATTAGAAGCCCCAAACTGGGGAGGTGTACTTTTTCAGTAGGTCACTGGTGCCACTGCCAATGCTTGAAGAACTGGAGGTAGGTGGGTATGTCAACAATTGGCTCTCCGCCGTGTGTACTTCTACTGAGCTAGTTGTGGATGCAGGTCTCAGCGGGGGCCTTGCAAATATGGGAGTTGGCTCTGGCGGTGGTGATGGTGCCACATCCCTCAGAGCAAGTTAAATAGGGGTAATGCTGGTCTCCTCTGGGCCAGCTTCCACAATGACTGGCTCATCATCCTCATCCCCTCCCATATTTCTAAGGCTTTCAGGAACTTTTATTTTCCTGTGCTTCTCATGGCCTGTCTCAGACTCAGCCGGGGTCTAATCTGTGTCCAGATCATCAGAAGGGGGACCTGGAGAAGATGGTGTGTACCCTTCCTTTTTCTTGCTGGGGATCTGGAAACCAATGGTTGTTAAATGAGGAGGTTTTTGCTCAGCAGGAAGCTCAACCTCCTGTTCTGATCCTACTTTAGGAAGATCTATTTCTAGTTGCAGCTGTTGTCCATTTTCCTGCAACAACTGGGCACTACTTTGTGAAGAGACAAATCCAGTTCAATGTCACTGCACATCAAAGTAGACATAATTACAGTGGCTGCCTTGCTGAGAGACATGGCCTTGGGCTCAGGTTGGGGTGGTGCCCTTGATGCAGGAAGGCTGCTCCCAATTTACTCCCGGGAGCCTGATGCGGAAGGCACACGACCCCTGAAAAAAGTTTGGGCCGACACACCAGTGGTAGAAATCTGCTTCTTCTTCTCCTCCCAACTGGCCACTTACTTGACAGCACCTTTCTTTGGGGCCATCTTGAAGCTGTCAGTTGGCAGTGGCACTTAACTGCACAAGTGGAAGAGACTGGAGGACTCATGTGACTGTCTGGCAGTAGTGTGGGTGATGTCTTGTACACCTAAAAGCAAATCAGCAAGAAATACATAGTGAAATGTGCCATTGCTGCAGTTTGAATTAGTACAGACAATATAATTTAGTGTGGTTACTTAAGTTATCATTAGTATCCTAAATAATTAACAACAGTCCATTCCAAAGTCAAACCACACCACCAAAACATAATTTTTAATTTCGATTCAGGATAAAAACATACATACGTAACTGTTTGCTTTGTGTGCATCTAAGGGAGATCTGTGCCAGTCAGGGAGGTGTAAGGGAAAAGTAAATAATGCTTAAAAAATTAGTACTGCTGTGCGCCTCTGGCAGGCAAAGGGGTCAAGAGGGAAATGGAATAATCCATAAAAAGTGAATGCTGTTGTGTGTGTGTGCACCTATAACAAGCAGGGGGTCCAGGGGAAAATAGAATAATAATACCTAAAAAATGAATGCTGGTGTGAGAATGTGGGCCTATGGCAGTCAGGTGGCTAATGGATGGTGGGAAAATGTAAAAAAAAAAAGCAATTAAAAATAGTAAAATAAAAAGAATTACATACAAAAATAGAAGAAAAAAATGAAAGCGAACATTAAGAGCAAAAAAATAATAAATAATAAAAAAAATAATTGCTGGTGTCCTAGGGGATACTAGGGGACAATGAGATACCCAATGAGAGGCAAGGAGGTGCAGGTGAAAAATGCAAAAAATGCATACAATGTAAAACACTCTTAATAAATATACAAATACTACAATGTTCCTCAAGCATAATATTATTTAACTAATATCAGGGAAAAGTAAAAAATGAACAAACACAAAAAGGCATAGCCCTCTCCTATCAATCTCTCTTTGAAAACTGGAAAAAAGGATGACTGCACAAAATGGCCACCAGCCACATGGTCAACCAACAACAGCAAGCAAGGAAGCATGGCCACAACAAAGAACACATGCAGGCCTATGGCAAAAGCACACTGGCTGGCTACACAAAATGGTCACCAGCCACATAGTCAACCAACAACAGCAAGCAAGGAAGCATGGCCACAACAAAGAACACATGCAGGCCTATGGCAAAAGCACACTGGCTGGCTACACAAAATGGTCGCCGGCCACATGGTCAACCAACAATAGAAAGCAAGGAGGCATGGCCACAAGAAAGAACACATGCAGGCCTATTGCAAAAGCACACTGGCTGGCTACACAAAAGGGCCACCGACCACATGGTCAACCAACAACAAGCAAGGAGACACAACCACAACAAAGAACACATGTAGGCCTATGGCAAAAGCGCACTGGCTGGCTACACAAAATGGCCACCGACCACATGATCAACCAACAACAGCAAGCAAGGAGGCATGGCCACAACAAAGAACACATGCAGGCCTATGACAAAAGCACAGTGGCTGACTACAGAAAATGGTAGCCGGCCACAAGGTCAACCAACAACAGCAAGCAAGGAGCCATGGCCCCAACAAAGAACACATGCAGGCCTATGGCAAAAGCACACAGTCTGGCTACAAAAAATGGTCGCAGGCCACATGGTCAAGCAAGGAACCATGGAAAACAAAGAATACATGCAGGCCTATGGACACTGACAACACAAAATAGCCCCTGGCCACATGGCATGGACAACAAAGGCAAATGGTGACCTATGGGACACATACACACACACTGACCAGACAAAGGAGGTATTTGTAACACTGAAGAAACACTACCATTAATTAAACAATGCTAAAAATGAAAATTAACTGAGCTATACAAATGTTACAACAAGTCACCACACATCCTCCCAAGACATCAAATATTACCCCACTTATACACTTTTTGTACACAAAAAAAATGTGAAATACAAAAAAACACCACATTTTTTATTTAATCCAATGCCATCCCAGCCCTAAATGATGTTTTAAATCAATAAATCAATCAATCAGGATATATAAAGTGTGGCTAATCACCCGATAGGATATCCAGGCCCTTGCAGGTAGCGGAGGCTTATTCAAATATCCAGGTCTTGAGGGCCATTCAGAATTCCAGAAGTTAGGTGATGGTTCGGTGGTGCTTGTGGAGGGTGTTCCATGTCTTTTCTGTGATGTGGGAGAAGGGGCGTCCTCCACTTCTGCTTTGGTAGATGCACAGAGTATTGACAAGGGAAAGGGAGGCAGAGCGTAGTCTTTGCAATGGTTGCTGGAAGTTCAGGTCGGGGGTTCATGTATGCGAGTCATAAGTTGTGTAGAGCCTTGTGTGTGTGGGTCAGCAGCTTGAATTGTCATCTCTTCTGTACGGGGAGCCTGTGGAGTTGCCTAAGGTGGAGTGTGATGTGGGGTCATCGGGGAAGGCCAAGGATGAGTCTGACTGCGGCGTTCTGTATGGTCTGAAGTCTCAGTAGGAACTGTGCAGAGATTTCTATGTAGAGGGTGTTGCAGTAGTCCAGTCGGCTGGTGATGAGGGCCTGTATCCCGGTGTGTCTTGTGTGTAGGGATAGCCACTTGAAGATCTTACATAGCATGCTCAGAGTGAGGAAGCAGGTGCACGTCACAGCGTTGATCTGTAATTTCATGGTGAGCTTGTTGTCAATGATGATTTCGAGGTTTCTGACAAGGTCGGAGGGAGTAGGTGTGGGTCCTAGGTCTGATGGCCACCAAGACTCATTCCATGTGTTGCTGTTGTTGCCAAAGATCAACACTTCCGTCTTGTCTGTGTTCAGCTGCAGGCAGTTCTTCATCCAATCGGCGACGTTTGTCATGCATCTGTGGAAATTGGTTCGGATGGTGGTGGGGTAGTCGATGAGTAAGAGAATGGGTTAGGCATAGCCTGTGTAGGAAATTATGTTGAGACCATGGGATCTGACGATGTTTGCTAGGGGGGTCGTATATGCTTTGAAGAGTGTGGGGCTGAGAGATGAGCTCTGGGGTACACTCCAGGTGATCTCCTTGGGTTCAGAGGTGAGAGGTGGGAGGTGGATCCTCTGGGTTCTTATGGTGCGGAAGGAGGTGATCCATCTGAGCTCAACCCCTAGGATGCCAATGCAGTGGAGCCTTTCGATCAGCCAGCAGCGGTCGCCACAGGTAAACACGGTGAGGCAGTGGGGCGGGGCGGGGAGGGAGGGGGGAAGTCGACAGATGACAGAATAGGTATAAATAAATAAACAACTCCTAATCTGTAGGCTGTCGGCTTCCCCCCTGCCACACCCTGGTTTGCCCCACCATATTACCTGTGCCAGCCGCCGCTGCGATCAGCGTTTGGTGTGAAACAACATATAGCACAGAAACAGTTGTTTCATTCACCCTTGACTAGTACTAGCCTGGACCCACTGACTGGATGGCTCATTGACAGACTAGGCCACATATTAAAATTAATTAATATTGTAAATTTAGCAAACATGGAGAAAATGTATTGAACTGTGCATCATTATTCCTTTACAGAAGAAAAATGAAATGCAAAAATATAACAAGGCCCCTACTGAAACTGCACGCCACCCAACACAATACATTTTAGAAATCAAATAAAAGTACAAAATAAATACTGGTGCATGCCCTCTATCAAACAAATAACACCCTTATACAAGAGTTTTTTAACTTATTTGTGAAATCTCAAAAACAACGTCCTTAAATCCAATGGTATATACACAGCAGACAAAGAGAGTGATCCAAATCCAAATGAAAAGTGACCAGGAGATGGACAAAGCACTGAGAGGAGCGGTCTGGGCAGGAACAGGAAGTTGGAGTCTCTGGAGCATTTCCTTCTTGTTGGAAAAAAAGGCTTCTCACAGTAAAAAACAATAGATGAATACAGAATAGAAACTCATAAATGCCTTTTTGAGTAGATTTAGCTGCTCCTTTAGTAGAGAATCTGCTCGAGGTGCAGCTGCTCGCACCTCGAGCTCACTCGCACTTGCCAGCATCATGGAAAAGCACCGGGAGCCGCGCTAGCGGCAGGCAAGTCTTGCGCGCTCTCGCTAGTGGCCAGCAAGTCTCGTCAAACAAGCCGTGCACACGCCAACAGAAAAAAAAACCAGCTATGTGGCGGAAGGTGGAATTCATTCAGAACTCTGTCCTGAATTCTGCAAACTCCGCGAGCAGAGTGAATTTCTTCACCCAGGCCTAATGGATACACTCCAACAACGCCCATAGAACACCTCCCTTGCACTCAGTAATGCAACTCAGCATTTTACGCTGCATTACATTACACCATTCATAGCAACACAAAGTAGCTTTCCCTGTCTTAAAATATCTGACTTAGGGGTTTGCATCACACATGTACCATGATGCATGGTGCAAGTATGAGGCACACCTCTCATACATATGCCCCTAGCTCCCTCAATAAGCACAGAGTTGCCGATTATATCATACATGTATGCATTTTAGTTGGTATGATGGTATGAAGTTGAGATGAACTTACAAACAAGTAGGCCATTCCTATATTGCCCATTCTGGAATTGCTCATTGATGATACTGCACCGGAAGATGTAGGCATCATGCACCCTTCCAGGTTATTTGGCCAGCACATTGGTGAACATCCCAAGATGGTCCACGATGGCCTAGACGATGATGGAGTAGGTGTGCTTCTAGTTCCAGTACAAGTGGGGTGTTTCAGCAGGGGGAACCAATTGCACATGTGTGCAATCAATGGCTGCTAAGACATGGGGAAATCTCGCAATGGGACAGAAGCCTTGCTTGGTGTCCATCTGTTGTTGTTGGGTCTTCGGGAAGAGGAAGTACTGAAGTGTGAACCTGATGATGGCATCAAGGACAGAGGGTAGGAAGGTAGAAAATGATCGCTGTGATATTCCTGCCATACTGGCTGTTGTGATCTGGAAGGAACCAGATGCCAGCATGTGGAGCACTGCCATCAGTTTGACCTTTGGAGGGATGTTATTGGGCCTGGTAGTTGATGGCTGGAGACTTGGCTCAATCTAGTAGAGCAATTGAATGATAGACTCCCTCCCGAGTCTGTAAAATTTGATGACCTCATCCTCCCTGAGGTCAAGGAGGGATATGCCCTGCCGGAACACACGCTCCATTCTCCTTCACTGCCTATGTGGTGGTTGTGGTCTCCTCACGACTCCCAGAATGACCACCTCCATGGCATAGTTGAGGTTAGCAAATAGTTTTGTGTGGTTTGTCTTGTTATACCACAGCCACTGTGTCATTTCCTATGCCTGGGTTGCTGATGAGCAGAAATTTTGCTGCATTTCAGCCTTTGCCCTCTGCTTGCCGATGATTCATCACACATTACCAATACCATAATCACTGCATTGGATTTACATTAGAATTTGTGTCAGAATGCCTACCTTGCATATTTTAATGTGTGCGTGGTGCAGCTGGTTTAGGCACAGCTTTTTTCCAATGCAGGAGCCCAAAAACCGTTTGCATTTGGGTAATTGCATTATGTTTTAAATATGGAGTACTGCTTGCACCGCCACTCCATCAAATGTAGTGGAGCAAACGCTGTTGCAAGCCTCTCATAAATATACCCTTAAGTAACTTTATGAACTATTTTCACTCATTGGAGTCAGCTTGGTTTCAGGCCTGGAAATTCACTACATCTTGGTAATGCATGATGACCTTCATCTTTTTCTGCTTTAGTCCATAGTATGGTGTTGGTTTAGTATACAACTTCAGCTCCAGATGTAAGCTGGCGCCCTTCCATCTGGTGGTGTCATTTCTTTTACCTGAAAACCTCTGGGTTTGCTGAAATATTGTCCATGTGTCCAAAATCTTTCACTATAAAGAAGGTGGAAGTACAGTGGTGTTCCATACTTAGTCCAATCAAAATTTCCTTTACACAAACACATTCTCAAGTAACTTTGGGCATTTCATGTTGGGATGTGAAGCGTAATGCCTGATATTATACAATTAAACCACAGGATGCTGATTGGTTAAACCCTTACTGCAGCGACATGGGAAGAATGCTAGCAGGTGTAACAATAAGTGAGCAATTGTACTTAATGCAGGACACTAACAATCTGTTCAATACTAATTTTGTGTTGAATTTTTACCCAAGAGAACATTTCAGGTGCATTTTTTTAACACAAAATGCATCTTTTTAATGTATGTTTTTCATGCAGTATTAACTTCCTCTTCCTGTCTTGCCAACTCCTTCTTGTTATTTGTTCAGCTATTGGTCATTCTGGGGTTTGAATTCTGGAGGGAAAATATCATCCATGCCTGCAACCTCTCCTGTATCACCACCCTTGGAATTTTAACTTTTAGGGGGAAATGCAATAGGTTTAGTGTATTACTTAGCAAAAAGTTGGATTGTTTTGAGGGAAGACTGGCTTCACCACTTTTCCCTCTTCTTTTCATTTTTTTAAATTGTATTTGTTTCTGGATGTCCTGGATTTAAAACAAGGGGATATAGACCAAGCCCATTTGGAGATTAAAGGGTAAGAATGTAAGGGCTATGGACATTTTGGGATGATGGAGGCCCTAGGTTATGTATTCTCCCTTTCATTTTGTTTTTATCATGACGTGATTATACTGCAGTGTTACTTTTGAAGTCTAGTCTGCTGTAAGGCACTGTTGTTTTAATGGACTTTTCACATTCTCTGTGCTAGTATACTAGAAATATTGTAAGGGGCCACTAGATGTCATTGAATTCATGTCAAATGTAAGTTATTTTTGGGCTTCATGAGCCTATTGATGGCTACGGTGAGGTTGGCTCCAGGAATCCAGGCCCATGCAGCTAGACATTTTCCTTTGTTTTTCGACACATTTTTCCACATCTGCTTAACCACCATTTTGTGTGTGTGAAATGTGCTTTTTCTGCGATTGTTTAGGTATTTGGATGGTTAATTGTTGCTTAGGACTGTTTATGTTTGGAAATTATGTGGATTATTTTTAAACTATGTTTGTAGGTTGTGAGGTTGTTGTGCTGTTTTTATATTTTTTTCTTGATTGATTTTGTTGTGATGCTTTACTTTTACTGTGCAGGCCGTAAATGAGGCAAGGCACATATTTGGTATACTGTTGGCTATACTTTCCCTGTAAAGCTGAAAGTGCGTGTTGGTTGAAGGAGGAGGAGGGACTCCAGTTGGGCGAGGCAGCCGTTTTCTGTGTCCCTCATGCATTCTACCTTTCTAGGTCATGTACTTGTCCATCAATTTGTGAAACCAGAATGTTCCTCATTGGTGGTTATCTCCTCTTTGTTCTTCAAGCCTCCAGCTTTATCAGGCCATGTGCTAGTCCATCATTTTGGGAAATCAACATGTGTGTTTCTGATCATTGATTACTAGTCATTTTATGCCATTTTTTGCAGAAACCATTGGAAAATAATGGCCCTTCAGTTTCCCACAGATATTGTTTTGCTCATTTTTACTTTTTTCATATAGATTCTGCTACATAACATGCTCATGGTTTGTTTAGGTTGTAGTACGTAGTTATTATTTTTTTAATTAAATTAACTGATTTTTCCCTCCTACCCCTGTCTCTCATAGGGGTCCCATCTTCATTGGAGGGACACAAGGGGGCAGATTTACAAGCCCCTTGCGCTGCCAGTATGTCACTTTTTGTGACGCACTGACAGCGCATTTCTCTGCCCCATATTTACAAGGACAGGAAAAACCACCCTGCGTGGCTTTTCCTGTCCTTGTAAATATGGCCCCTTTACATGCAGCACTTTGTGTGAAAGGGGCGTTCCATGGGTGTTGCTGTGGGTGTTCCCACGCAACACCCATGGAACCAGACACATTTCCAGGAATCGTAAACCTGGAAATGCGTCAGTATGCTACGCCACCCTAGGGGTGGTGGAGCTAGGCGCAACGAGGAGAAGTGTTTTCATTTCTCCTTGTTTTTTTCCTCTTTCAATTCGTGCTACATTTTACAGCACGCATTGAAAGAGGAAAATGGCTGTAGTGATTGTTTTCATGCAGGAAGGTGCCCCTTACTGCACAAAAACAATCTCCCCTTGACGCAGGTATCCTTGCACCATGGTGCAAGGGTGCCTGCGCCAGCGCATGGCAGCTATTTGTGCGCCAGCGCATGGGAGAGCACAGGAATGCGACATATCATTATAAATATGTTGCATTCCTGTGCTCTGAAAGTCCCGCAGCGTGGCACAGCCAAAGGGCTTGCGGTGCTGCGCTGTAGCACTTTCTTGTAAATCTGCCCCAAGGTCTTTATTTTGAATTTTTTAGATTTTCTTCCACTTCTTCCGCCAAATTTATTGGCCGTCTGGGTCATGGTCGTTAATTTTCTAATTAATTTAATTGATATTTTGCCACCCTCACCCTGTACTAACGAGTGGTGCTATATAAAAACAATGAGTTAAAATGTAGGTAGATTATTAGTGTTATGATATATTGTATTTACTAGATTGCCATGTGTCACTGTCTTCCTACTCATTTTGTTTGCCTTCAGGTGGGTAAGACTGAGATTGAGAGATGGGCTGTCACCAGAGTCCAGAGACCTACCTTTTAAGTGCTACTGCACGTGTGCTGACCTACAAAAAGTGAAGATGGCATCCAAAAAAACAGGCTCCTGCCCAGAAAGTGGATACTGAGGAGAAGCGGTCTGTTGCTATTACTAGTATCAAGCTCTCAACATTTTTCTACCATGTTGAACACCACGGCGTACCCCCGGTGTACACTACATGGCGCCCAACGTTTGGTAAGGCGGTAATTTAACGCTAGATACTGAGTAACTCAGCCGTGCTTTTCTCTTCAGAGACCCCTACCCATATACTCCAAAAGACGTCTGGAGTGGGCAGGGTTAAGTATCCGCCACGGCTACATAGGGAAGCACCCTATATATTAGCTGTTTGGTTTGCTCAACGTTGAAGGATACACTGTTCCAAAATATTGTGCACCTTATCTTTGTCTCCTTGAAACTTGTTCTACATTTTTCAAAAAATAACAAAATGTCCTTAAACGGGGACGAAGCCACCAGAAACGGTGGAGCTGCGGCTGACCCAGCCCAAGCAGCAGTTTTTAACATTACCGGTTTAAATGAAACCGAGGAGGGTGTTATAGACATCCATCCAAACTTAAGAAGAGCCATCACTCTAAAACTTATAAAACATGGCCTACCACCAAGAGGAGGTAGAGCAGTTTTCGTGATAGAGGCACACGAATCCTTTCAGACAGAGGTATTCTATTCATGGGTAATATTTCCTGAATCCAATCCAGTTACAAAAATGTTTCACTTCTACAAAGAAGATGATCCACCAGAGGAATACATTCCTTTCGAGGATATAGAAATTCCATTAACATACCAGGAGCATCAGCTCTGGTTTAAAGGCGCCCTAAAACATCACAGAAACATTACCAGGCTTGGTCCACTAGGTAGACCAGGAGCAACATGGCCGATTCTAGCCGGCTACACACCTCATCCTGACCTGGATATAATGTCAGATGAGGAACTACTTGTTCAATTACAAGAATTAATAAAAATTTACAGATAATTAGTCCAATATGTCATGCGGACTTTCACAGTCCAACCACCATTGACACTTCCAAATCAAACTCCTCAACAGGGGAATACACTAAAAATTACACCACAGACTCTATACGCAGTCATGGGTAAAATGCCCACAAAACGTGAGTAGGTTCCATTTTGGATAGCTCAAAAATTACTCAAATCGAAGCAGTATTTCCAAATACTAGCCCGTATGAGAAACATAGAATCCTAACAATCAGTTTACCAATGGGGATCACACCACAACTGGAAGACTTCACTACTTGGGGCTCAGTCTTTGCTGCCATCTATACTAAAACACATGGCATTCCGTCAATTGCGGTAATACCAGATGTCCTGAAACAAATTCAAAACGAATACGGGGCAGAGCCTGCTCTAAATTTAGGTATGAAATTACTGAAAAATTTCGACCAGGTCTCAACAATAATATTATCTAATATTAAAGGGGAGGCAGCAGCAGTGGCGATCCGCCAAAAATTAAGAGAATTCGATGTTACAGAACATCAAACAGAGCTACCCAGAATTATAGAACAATCTTATGCAGAATTAGGCAGAGATAGTTTGGGTGGAAGACAAGTGAAGCCAAAACTATCTGAAAGTCCTGAGAAGGACTCTATTAAACAAACTCCTACATCTTCTAAAAAGAAGTGGGAGGCTAACAAACAAAATTCAAACGAGAAACGTTCTCAATCCCGAGGTAGGTCTCCTCAAAAGGAGCCCTCTGAAAGGAGGTATAATCTCAGGAATAGGGATAATTTGAAAAAACCTGACAGGTATCAAGATACTGATACACGTTCCTCTCGTCCCTTTCAGATCTCATCACAGACTTCGGAAAGAAGAGGACGGTCAGAACATAGAGAAGAATGCGTGAAATCGAAAGACGAAAAACACGCTCCAAAAAATAAAACAAAACCTCAATTCTCCAAAAAGAAAGTAGCAGGTCTGAAGATCAGACATGCCGAGAATACTGAGAACACAACTCAAGAACGGAGAATGGGCTCAGACAATGCTGGACAGTGCAGCAGAAGTCACAATAGCTCGCCAGAACCTGAAGGAACTTCTGGAGATAGTGGACTTGAATGAGTACATTACAGTTGAGACTGTAGACACCAGGGTTAGTACTCCACAAAGGTTATATGAAATAACACTCCGGATGGAAGGAGACATACCTAGACAGGTGAAAGCACTTTTTTGGGAAAGACTATCAAGGGGCTATGACATACTTCTAGCAGAAAAGGACTGACCACCACAATTTGTCAGGGAGTGCCCACACGGCGAGGACATTATTATGCCTGCCTTCTCCAACCATATTCCAATTCATCTAAAATATACATATGCCAGGAAATGGGCAGTAGCCCAGGCCCCAGCATTATATAAAAATCATGTAGGATGGGATGAGGACTCCCCTCACCATAAAATACATCTGAAACATGAACCTACTGCACAAAGGCAGTATCCAATAAAGCAAGAAGCTAAAAAACAGGTCAGGAGATCTTAGATCAACTTGAATACCAAGGGGTGATTGAAACATGCACCTCCTCGATGAACAATCCTTTGTTTCCTGTCTCCAAACCAGACAATACATATCGTCTAGTTTTGGATTACAGACACCTAAACACTTGTTCTAAAACTTTTGCAGTGCAAAATGCACATAGCACAGCATTAATGAATAACATTGTGCGTAAAAAATACAAAACAACATTAGACATCTCAAATGGTTTCTTTTGTCAAAACATAGCACCTGAAAGCAGGTACTT
The DNA here is from genome assembly GCA_963921515.1 of Calotriton arnoldi. Classification (NCBI taxonomy): domain Eukaryota; kingdom Metazoa; phylum Chordata; class Amphibia; order Caudata; family Salamandridae; genus Calotriton; species Calotriton arnoldi. The sequence goes on from CAWUFW010021028.1 coordinate 106,189, forward strand.
AACAGCATTCTCCATAATGGGGACCCAGCGTCACTTTTGTCGACTCCCACAAGGGTTCAAGAACAGCCCAGGTTTATTCTCAGCGAGGGTAACGGAGTTACTACAAATTTATGACAATGAGGCATTGTCCTATGTCGATGACATCTATCTGACAGACGATGACCTGGAAAAACACTTGAACAGGGTAAGCACCATTATACTGGGCTTCGCCTCTGAGGGCTACAAGTTCAACTTTAAAAAGTCCCGAATTGCCCATCTCAATGTCCTATTTTTAGCATATGAGCTCTCAAGTGAAGGCAAGAGCTTGGCAGCTAACTTTCTATAGAAATGTGCGCTGCTCCAATCTCCAAAAATGCTGAAAAACTTACAATACATCCTGGGTTTCCTAAATTTTGGAAGTACATACATTCTAAATTACGCAGAAAGGGTTAAACCTCTCTACGCATTAATCAAACCTGATTTTTCAATCAAAAACTGGACACAGGAACACACAGAAATTTTGCGTTCACTCCAGGCTAACATGGTAGCAACAAATAACTTACAAACACGCGTAAGTCAACGCAATTTGGTGATCCGAATAATTTCGGGTCAATGTGGATTCACCTAATTAACATTCAATGAGGGTGAGGAAATACCAATCGCATACAAATCGCACTTCTACACACAGGCGGAAATGCCCTTCAGTTCAACTGAAAAAAATTCTGACAGCAGTTCAAACCGCTGTAGCATAAGAAAGAGCAATAGCCCAAGGGAAACGCATTATTGTCGTAACCCCAGTACCAGCTTTAGAAGCGGTCACAAAAGCAAGCATTCCAAATGCTAAAGCATTACATCCGAGATGGATACAATGGGTTAATTCTCTTGCTGCAACAGATGTTGAATATGTTTTTGATCCCGATTTAAAAACTCAAGCATTCCTGCAATATGAACAAGAATGTCCTCTGCCCACTGAGATTCTGCCTCTCGAGCAGTACGAATTCATAATTTACACTGACGGATCCGCACAGCCCGCAACAGGGAGTAAGCAAGCTTACAGTGCAGCATGTGCAATCGTTAAAGGTCGCATGCGGGATGGCATCTTCAGACCTATGGTCACAAAAACTCAATCTCTAGGACATTGTACAGCTCAGCGAGCTGAACTACAAGCATTCAAACTGGCACTTGAAAGTACAGATCGAGAATTCCCCACACTGATAGTGTGCGATTCCTTTTACTGTGTTCAGTCGTATAATGAATATATACAAAACTGGCTTGAAAATGGTTTCAAAGATGCGAAAGGTAGCACAATAAAGCACAAAATGCTTTGGGAACAAGTAGTTCAGTTGAAAAACGAACTAACAAAGGCTCACGTGATCCACACACTGAGTCATCAACGTGATGGCGTTCACGTTGCAGGGAATTCATTGGCTGACGAAGCCGCAAAGGGGGCTGTTCAGACGGCTTCCGTAGCTGCGATCACTCGTTCAAAAACAAAAATAGACGGTGAGATAATGTTGGCTGTCAATGCTTCAAGCAAGGGCAGCAGTGCAGCGTTACCAAAAAAGTTTCCACTCAAGTACTCTTGTGTAATTGATGCGAACAACGTTCCTTTTGCTCGAATCCCTGGAGTGGGGGATAGGGTAATTCCAAACAAGTAACGCAGATTAGGACTAATCCTAGCAGCACACGAAGGGATAGCTTCTGCCCATGCAGGTGTTTCTGCGACAGTATCTTTACTCAAGCAAAGATATTGGTGGCCTGGCATTCGGAAACAAACTAAAAACTATGTTTTAGAATGTGATATTTGCCAACAGATGAAAGTCTCAACAGTGAAACGTCCTGCGCAGAAACCCCTGTTTATTTCAGACAAACGATTAGCTTGTTTTTACCTGGACCACTGCGGGCCCTTGCAAAGGGACGGTAACTATAAATATATTATGGTTGCAGTGGATTCATGCTCTAGATTCCTATGGATATGGCCTCAGCGCTCGGCTGACGCTCGAACTGTTATAAAAGATTTGCGAGTCTTTATCGGCACATACGCAATAGGCACGCTACATTCTGACCAGGGCCCTGCGTTTAGCTCTCGGGCTTACAAAGAAGCCATGGCCAGTCTGGGCGTTGCATTGCGGTACTCCTCTCCATTCCATCCTGAGGGAAATTCGGTTGTGGAAAGGAAAAACCGGGACATAAAGCAGTCTATAACAGCTAGGGTATTAGGTTCGGGTGATGGGTGGGTCAAACATCTCAATGGGGTCCAGCGCTCATTAAACAATCTGCCAAGAAGTTCTCTAGGGGGGGGTCACTCCATATGAGGTCCTATTTGGGCCAAGAATGTGGGTACCAGATCTCGATCACGTAGGCACAGTGGTGGAAAATAAACCGTTTGATATCAAAGATCGTTTGGCTGTTTTACAGGAACTCAATGAGTTAAGAACGAAACAAAGCAACGTACTGCTGCAGCCAACCACCACTGGGGAACAACCGGCGGTCCCAGCAAGGCCTGTCTGGATTCCAAAAGTTGGGGATCTAGTCAGAGAAAGAATTGCGGACAAGAAGGAATTTGGACCTTCTTACAGACAACCAGTACCTGTCCTAGCAGTTCAAGGAACAAGAACAGTACTTCTGCCGCCCCTTGCTGGAAGAAAGGAGAAAAGATTTGTGTCCATCGACCTCATCAAACCACAGTATGTGGCCAATACTAAATAGTAGGCCTCGTGGACTCCGACCTAGTAGCAGACACACTCCTCTCGCTACTATCCAAGAGGTTCAGACTGAAAGACTGATAACAATTGGGAATTCAGCAGTAACAGATGAAGGACTGAGCAACAATGCTATGGAACTCATCCCTCTTGAAAATCAAGTAACAGTTCGTCCAAATACACCTGTCTACACCAATGTAGCAAGTGATGAACTGGTTCCAGCGATTTCTACAAATCCTGATGCAATTCCAACAATTGACAGAACTGCTTCTGGCTATTTCATTAACTTTGATACGTTCTCAGAAGATCCAAGCGAACCTGAAATGACGCCAGCATCATTGAAATTCAAGCAGCAAGTACAAGACTTTCTTCACTTTATGAAAAAGACTTATCTGGTTTCTCCATGGATTGAACTATGGATTACATCTGGACTTTTTGTTTTCCTGCTTTGGCTAGCTTTGGTTACAACTGTGAGCGTGCTTATAAGTGGCAGATACATCCATGTGAATACTGAAGGAAAAGACGTGAACGTACTTTTGAAACCTCATAAATCTTCCCATCGTGAAGCAAGTGACTTGTCATCAGTGAACATCACAGCCGTTCCTATACAGGATGGTATAGTGTGGGACAAAACAGATTTAGGACATAGGACAATGCCTCATTGTCATAAATTTGTAGTAACTCCGTTACCCTCGCTGAGAATAAACCTGGGCTGTTCTTGAACCCTTGTGGGAGTCGACAAAAGTGACGCTGGGTCCCCATTATGGAGAATGCTGTTAAGTACCTGCTTTCAGGTGCTATGTTTTGACAAAAGAAACCATTTGAGATGTCTAATGTTGTTTTGTATTTTTTACGCACAATGTTATTCATTAATGCTGTGCTATGTGCATTTTGCACTGCAAAGGTTTTAGAACAAGTGTTTAGGTGTCTGTAATCCAAAACTAGACGATATGTATTGTCTGGTTTGGAGACAGGAAACAAAGGATTGTTCATCGAAGAAGTGCATGTTTCAATCACCACTTGGTATTCAAGTTGATCTAAGATCTCCCTTACCTGTTTTTTAGCTTCTTTCTTTATTGGATACTGCCTTTGTGCAGTAGGTTCATGTTTCAGATGTATTTTATGGTGAGGGGAGTCCTCATCCCATCCTACATGATTTTTATATAATGCTGGGGCCTGGGCTACTGCCCATTTCCTGGCATATGTATATTTTAGATGAATTGGAATATGGTTGGAGAAGGCAGGCATAATAATGTCCTCGCCGTGTGGGCACTCCCTGACAAATTGTGGTGGCCAGTCCTTTTCTGCTAGAAGTATGTCATAGCCCCTTGATAGTCTTTCCCCAAAAAAGTGCTTTCACCTGTCTAGGTATGTCTCCCTCCATCCGGAGTGTTATTTTATATAACCTTTGTGGAGTACTAACCCTGGTGTCTACAGTCTCAACTGTAATGTACTCATTCAAGTCCACTATCTCCAGAAGTTCCTTCAGGTTCTGGCGAGCTATTGTGACTTCTGCTGCACTGTCCAGCATTGTCTGAGCCCATTCTCCGTTCTTGAGTTGTGTTCTCAGTATTCTCGGCATGTCTGATCTTCAGACCTGCTACTTTCTTTTTGGAGAATTGAGGTTTTGTTTTATTTTTTGGAGCGTGTTTTTCGTCTTTCGATTTCACGCGTTCTTCTCTATGTTCTGACCGTCCTCTTCTTTCCGAAGTCTGTGATGAGATCTGAAAGGGACGAGAGGAACGTGTATCAGTATCTTGATACCTGTCAGGTTTTTTCAAATTATCCCTATTCCTGAGGTTATACCTCCTTTCAGAGGGCTCCTTTTGAGGAGACCTACCTCGGGATTGAGAACGTTTATCGTTTGAATTTTGTTTGTTAGCCTCCCACTTCTTTTTAGAAGATGTAGGAGTTTGTTTAATAGAGTCCTTCTCAGGACTTTCAGATAGTTTTGGCTTCACTGGTCTTCCTTTTTTTTTTTTTTAAATCTTTATTGCTTTTTGAACAAATACATACCTCCCGCTTCACCCCCCTCCCCCCTCCCTTTCTCAGATAAATACACAAAAAAATATATAGGAACTTTCTCTTTGTTACACATTTCATTATTGTCATGAAACAAATCTTGATTCTTTTGTTACTAAACAATTCATCACACTCGATTCCCACAGGCTGCTACTAGTCCTTGCCCCTCTACCATCCTCCCACGTAGTGTATCTACATTCAGCTTATCCACTCTCGGCCTATCTTTGCATCCATTGAATAAGCGAATTCCATATAGCTAACCCTTGTTTACGTTTATTCCTTCCCTTCCTTTTGTATATGGCTACCTCTAGACTGCATGTCGCCAGCAATCTCGATCTCCATTGATAGAATACCGGTGGATTTGGATCCAGCCAAGCTGAAGCGACACACATCCTTAGGACCGCCATTGCCACAAAGATCAGCCCTTGCATATATTTTGGGCGTTTTATATGACCTATGCCTAACATTATTTCATCAGCTGAAATTGCTATTCTAGCTTCGAAAATCTCTGACAAAAAAAAATGATATATCATCAATCAATTTCATTAAAACATCACATGTGGCAAAAATGTGTACGCTATCAGCTTCAAATAATTTACACCTAGGACATGAAGTTCCTTTTCCAGTCCCCCATTTAGCTATTTTATTTGGGGTGTAGTATAATGAAAAGAAGGTTTTATAGTATTGAGCTTGTAGTTTTTGGACATTATATGGGACTGAAATAATTCATAGGAATAGAGAAGTATATCAGTAGGTACACCTAATTTAGTCTGCCATTTGGCCAAACATTTGTCCATATCATCTGAATAATATGTATTCAGCTGTTCATATATAGCCCCTATCTTTATTGTTGTTTTTTTGGCCATGTTCTCAATAGTTTGAATTACTTGAAATTTTATCCCACCTCCCCCTTTTTACATAGGAAGTCCCTGACCTGTAGAAATTTGAAGAAATCCCTATGACCTAATTTATAATCCATATGTAATTCCTTGAAAGATTTCAGCCCCATAGTGGAATAAAAGCATCCTAATTGTGTAATCCCTCCCTGTATCCAACTATCCATAGAGGCATCCCGGAAGATCTCTGGAAGATTATTATTTTTATGAATTGGAGTATAGTGGGATAGCCGACCAATACTCATCAATTTACGTACGTTATTCCAGACCTTGTGAATACCAAAAACGGTCTTGAACCTAACTTTTTTGAAGTAGCTATCGTTTAGGTGGCGCCATAGGTATCCTTTAGCTTCATCACCCAATAGAAGTTCTTGTGGTGTTGGGATACTACCATTTATTCTATTATCAATCCTAATTGATAGTAATTTGGCGCAAAATTTCAATGTAGTAGCCCAATAATACAATTTAAAATTAGGCAACGCCAGTCCCCCTCTGTCCTTGGGTAGGGTAATAAATCTCATAGCCCGGCGCGGTCTCTTGTATCCCCATAAGAACCTGGAAAGCATGTTATCTATAGATTTAAACAGTTGTGGTGGAAATTCCAAACAAATAGTTCTAAAAAAATATAAAAATCTAGGCAGAAAGAGCATTTTGATCAGGTTACATCTACCCCCAATAGACAAATGTAGATTATTTAACCTGATCATATCTTTTTTTGTACGAAGTATTAGGGGTTTGAGGTTATTATTGACTAGGCTCTGCAGATTTGCCGTTATACTAACCCCCAGATAAGTAGCTTTCTCCATTACCCGATCGTCTCTCATCGTAATTTTACTATTGAGGATAATCTGTGTTTTGTCTTGATTCAGTTTGTACCCGGATACTCTTCCAAAAGACTCGGCCTCCTCTTCTATGACTCTAATTGCATTGATTGGGTCGCTAGTAACGAGAGCGATGTCATCCGCATATGCCAACGTTTTAGTAGGCTGATCTCGTACCCATATTGACGGTATTAATATATTATTTTCAAGTTTGCGAATGAAAGGGTCTATGTACATTGCAAATAAGAGGGGAAGCTTCACTGGTCTTCCACCCAAACTATCTCTGCCTAATTCTGCATAAGATTGTTCTTTAATTCTGGGTAGCTATGTTTGATGTTCTGTAACATCGAATTCTCTTAATTTTTGGCGGATCGCCACTGCTGCTGCCTCCCCTTTAATATTAGATAATATTATTGTTGAGACCTGGTCGAAATTTTTCAGTAATTTCATACCTAAATTTAGAGCAGGCTCTGCCCCGTATTCGTTTTGAATTTGTTTCAGGACATCTGGTATTACCGCAATTGACGGAATGCCATGTGTTTTAGTATAGATGGCAGCAAAGACTGAGCCCGAAGTGGTGCAGTCTTCCAGTTGTGGTGTGATCCCCATTGGTAAACTGATTGTTAGGATTCTGTGTTTCTCATACGGGCTAGTATTTGGAAATACTGCTTCGATTTGAGTAATTTTTTGAGTTATCCAAAATGGAACCTGCTCACGTTTTGTGGGCATTTTACCCATGACTGCGTATAGAGTCTGTGGTGTAATTTTTAGTGTATTCCCCTGTTGAGGAGTTTGATTTGGAAGTGTCAATGGTAGTTGGACTGTGAAAGTCCGCATGACATATTGGACTAATTGTCTGTACATTTTTATTAATTCTTGTAATTGAACAAGTAGTTCCTCATCTGACATTATATCCAGGTCAGGATGAGGTGTGTAGCCGGCTAGAATCGGCCATGTTGCTCCTGGTCTACCTAGTGGACCGAGCCTGGTAATGTTTCTGTGATGTTTTAGGGCGCCTTTAAACCAGAGCTGATGCTCCTGGTATGTTAATGGAATTTCTATATCCTTGAAAGGAATGTATTCCTCTGGTGGATCATCTTCTTTGTAAAAGTGAAACATTTTTGTAACTGGATTGGATTCAGGAAATATTACCCATGAATAGAATACCTCTGTCTGAAAGGATTCGTGTGCCTCTATCACGAAAATTGCTCTACCTCCTCTTGGTGGTAGGCCATGTTTTATAAGTTTTAGAGTGATGGCTCTTCTTAAGTTTTGATGGTTGTCTATAACACCCTCCTCGGTTTCATTTAAACCGGTAATGTTAAAAACTGCTGCTTGGGCTGGGTCAGCCGCAGCTCCACCGTTTCTGGTGGCTTCGTCCCCGTTTAAGGACATTTTGTTATTTTTTGAAAAATGTAGAACAAGTTTCAAGGAGACAAAGATAAGGTGCACAATATTTTGGAACAGTGTATCCTTCAACGTTGAGCAAACCAAACAGCTAATATATAGGGTGCTTCCCTATGTAGCCGTGGCGGATACTTAACCCTGCCCACTCCAGACGTCTTTTGGAGTATATGGGTAGGGGTCTCTGAGAGAAAAAGCACGGCTGAGTTACTCAGTAATTACCGCCTTACCAAACGTTGGGCGCCATGTAGTGTAGCTCCTATTTCCCTAATAGGCTCTGTGCATTGGAATAATATCCCCTATAGGTTTGACATAGGACTACGGTCAGTATGTCCCTATCGAGTATATTAAACTTAATTACTTGTGCCAGCTAGCTCAGAGGCCACTAGAAACTCCTTGTCAAACAAGAAGGGAGTAGTTTCTGGCAGCCGCAAAACATGACAACTTTGTTGCCCTTTTAGAATCAGAACGAGTCCTAGAGTCGTAGAAACAATAGATAACTATTTCCCTCAGCTCAGTCGTGCATACTTAGTTTTCCTCAAAGTTACACAGAAAGAATAGACGGGCATTTCAATAAAAGATTTATTGAACAGTCTTGTTTCTGGTGTAAGTAAAATGTGCTGTTACGATCACAAGACAGTATGCAAGATAAATAATGTACAGCGTAAGCAGTAGAAATAAATAATACTGCGCTAGCATGATCTTTAGCAGATATTCATTTACATAAATAACACAGACTAAAAATGCGAGTACTCATACGATGCGTCTCTAAGCTAGTTCTACCCCAATGTACCTAACCTGTCCTATGAGTAGGGAGAGGTATGAACTAGGTGAAGTATTCCTTACTATGGTATACTAAGAGTATGTTAACTCTAGCATGCCTAGTATGCCAAGAGTCCCTCTAGGTTCTAGTCAGCTCCATACCTTTAGAATGAGAGAGGTGGGAATCTCTTGCCAGACTCGAACTCCAACACCCCGGAAGGGAAGTCAGATCACTGGAAGCTGGACTCTCTGCGTGCAGGGATGACAGCGTCTTCTCAGTGCGTCAGGCCGGGAAACGGGCTCCTCTGAAGTTGAGGTCTCCTCTGATTTACAGGGGCTAAGGAAGGTATATTTATACCTGAGAGGTACCTCAGAATGTTAGCATTGACGTGAGTCGGACAGAGGAAGACGTCATGAATGAACCCCTAAGGTATAACGGTTCATGCATAATATATGAGTCCTTGAAGAAATCAATAGTCCTGTGCTAGGGAAACTCCCGCAGCCTAAGGGTCTGTTCTTCAAGAACTTGTTGTGACGTTAGGGTGGACGGATGTCGGAGACCATGCCTGTATTTGGAGTGCACGGTTTAATGCCTAAATAAGGACTGGGATTTTATGCCTATATAAGGGCAAGGAGAATTGTGCCTATATAAGGACATGATACAGGAAAGCCCGTGTATGGACACCCTAAGAGGAATACAACACCTGCTTTTGGGCAGGAAGATGTTAGGAGGATCACCCACCCCAGGAACAAACAGTTTCACCACCGCCAAAATAAAAGCAGATGGCTATCAGTACTGCAGTGACTACAGTCATAGCTGGGACCTGTGAGTCCAAAATTGAATTGTACCAGCAAACCATATCACCCAGAGTACTTAGTAGGACCTAGAAACCCCCGTACCTGATCTTCCTGAGGTAGGAGCAGAGCAGGAAGTTGTGCTTGCTGTAAAGCAGGATGTTTTGACTGGTACTGCAATGGACACATCATCTTCACCTTCACCATCTCCTCCCAGGAAAATAAGAAACACTCCCTCATCTACTCCAAGCTCCCCTTTAGATAAAGGTGACATGGAGTGGGTCTCCAAGTCCCACCACAAGTCAAAAGAAAAGTTCCATTAAGCCTAGTTGGCAGTGTGGAAGATAAACCATCACCAATAACCCCCATCATAGTTCCAGCCTACCCTAAATAAAAAAAAACCCTGCCAATCACCCCAAGATCATCTGGCTTGTGCTGTATAAGGAAGTTCTTCTCTCTGGTTTGGGACTTCTTTACATTTAGGCCAAACAAGGATAACAATGCTGCATTGTTTGTGGGAGACAACTGTCACATGAGAATCCTGGTGGACATTATGAGATGGGGGGCAAATATATGTTATGAGATGAAGCAACCCTGCCAATGTAGTGTGTACTCATTACCAGCAGCAACCTAAGCTTGGAACATGAAATGGGTAATTTCACAGTGTCTCCCAAGCGAGTCCAAGCAGCCTACTTCCAAGGAGTTTACTTGGGGTGAGATTGTGTAAATAAAAAAGAACCACAACCCAGTATCAGTACTGTGTTCAGCAAGAAAGCTCCATACTATTGAAACCATCAGCTAGTCTATTTATACAGTGATAAACTGCTGAAAATGTTAGTGCTTGACGTTCTTTTTTTGTGGCATGAGAGGCTTTTCTGGAAACTCTGACGCCCTTTGTTCAAAATTAAAGAATTACAGCTGGACCTATTTTTAATCTGTTGCTGTGCCAGAGCTACACGATCAAGCGCTCAAATTGTTTGCAGTATTTTCACAAGATTAAAAAGAGATAACAACTGTTTGAAATTATTGCCAGCCAAACTAGCATCACTATGAAAGGTTGACTTCTGTAGTTTAAAATTGAAATAATCAAACATTTTATGCAATGAACAGTTTTAAAAATGGGGAAGTGGCTAGGTAACAAACAGGAAAACAACATGAAGGAAATTGGGTTACTGGTTGACGGAGGTAAAACCCAACTCAAGCAGCAATCACAATTATTGTCAGGGTGAAACACAAGCAAATGCCAACCTACCCTGTGCTTAACCCTCTGATAGTTTGGCTCAAAAGAAGCCAGGCTTAACTTAGGGACAATGTTTAAAGTATTTATGCAGCACACAAATAGAAATAAAGTAAAAGCACAACACAAGAAAAATCCTACACCAATCTAGAAAAATAGAGCTAAATGTAATAAATAGTTTGACACCGAAATGACAAAATCCAATCAGGAGAACTGGAGATATGCAATTTTAAAGATGTTAGTGAAATTAGTTCTTAAAAGCAAAACACAAAGCCACAAGTTCAGGCTGACTGCGATGGAGAGCAGGCTGGCTACAGTGAAAAAGGTAGGCTCGCTGAACAAAGTACCTTAAATCCTAGTTGTGGATTATTGTGAGGTGCTGCATCGAATATGTGGTGGGCAGCGGTGATCCAGGGATGTGATGCGAGGTCCTGTGTTAAGTAGAGGATGCGTCGTGCAGCTGCATTTCCAAGGAGCTGTGGGGCTGTGAAATGAGGTAATGCATTGAAGATGCATTGCACAGCATTGGTTCCAAGGAGATGCAAGGTCCTGCGTCAGGGATGCGTTGTTCAACGGCGCTTCCGATGTGAGGCTGTGAGGCAATTTGTATTGGTTCTGCTTGGACCACAGCTGGGCTGGCAGAGCACCTTTAGGCCCACTTCCATGGGTTTAGGACTGGGTGCCACGTGGTTGGCAAGACTCACAACAGACAGAGTCCAAGCGCAGGATTCAAGGTAGTTAGAGAGATTTCTCTCCCTGAGGCTCTGATCAGGAGGCCAGCCAACTATCCCTTGGTGTCACTCTGGTGGTCTTTTTTCACTCAGGCACAGGGCAGCAGAGTAGTAGGGCAATGGAGTAGCAGTCCTTCTGACAGCAAAGTAGCACAGCAGTCCTTCTGAGTCTTCCACAGGTCCAAAAGTGTATTGCAGGGCTGCGTCTGAGGGTTGACTATTTATTTATCTTTGGTGCCAGTTTGAAAAAGGAGAACTTTCTAGAGGGTTCCACTCCCAGAGGAGTCTGGAATTTCCTGCCTCCTGCCCAGGCCCCAGCTTGTCTGGTGTGGGTGTGCTGAGGCAGAGCCTTTCAAATATGCAAATGTGGTAGGTGACAGCTTCTCCCACACATCAAGTCAGAGATGGCCCATCCTGCCAACACCTATTCCCCCATTGTCTTACTGTCTTGGAGCAATACACAAAGACCAACTGCAAGCTACAGCTAGTCATGTGACCCAGGATACAGGCTGCAGGCACCTAATAGGATAAGAAATGGCAACTTTCTAAAAGTGGCATTTTCATAATTGCGACTTTAAATCCAACTTTACTGTTAAAGAGGGGTTTAAATTGCAATTCTTTAGTGACCAACCCCAACATTCCTTCTTGTTGAAAATTGACAGTTATCACTTATTAAATGGAATCAGGTATCCCATTGTTATCTCATGGGAGAAGTAGATCTTGGATAGTGAAAAACAAATGTAAGAGTTTTTCACAACCGGAGATGTAAATCTTTAAAGTACATGCCCGACTTTTTAAATACACTGCACCCTGCCCTATGGGCTGTTTAGGGCCTACCCTAGGGGTGACTTATATGTATTTAAAAGGGTTCACTGACACAACATCGATGTCACAAATATCGATGTAAAAAATATCGATGAAAAAATATAGACTACAAAAATATCGACTCCCTATACTTAAACATGTAAGTACAAAAATATCGAGAAAAAAAATAGCGATGTAAAAAACTATAGATGTACAAAATATCGATTTATATATATATATAAAATAAAATAACATTAAATATATTAAGTATTAAAATTAATTTTAACAAAATAAAATAAATGTAATTTACATTTTAACAAAATATAACAAATAAACGTAATTAACAAAAAAGAAACACAGGCATAATTATTTATACATATATATATATATATATTTACTTTAAAACAATAAATAAACTATTATTTTTAATTCATTTTAAAAGTTTAAAATTATATAAAAATAAATATATATATATATATATATATATATATAATTTAAAGTATAAGAAAAAAACATTCTATAATAAATTAAAACATTAAACAATAAAAGAAAATGTAAAATTTTCCAATACATTTACTATTCCCACTCCAATGAGTACAACAGTAGGGAAAGTGTTGGATAGAGGAGAGGTAAAATTATTATTCCCACTCCAACAAGTACAACAGTAGGGAAGGTGTTGGGTAGCAAAAGAGTAAAAATTAGTGTAGGGGTAAAAATTACTATCCCCACTCCAATAACTGCAATAGTAGGGAAAGTGTTGGATAGCGAAGGGACAAAAATTACTATTCCCACTCCAGTGAGTGCAATAAAAGGGAAAGTGTTGGATTGTGAAGGGGTAAAAATTACTATTCCCACTCCAGTGAGTGCAACAGTAGGGAAAGTGTTGGATAGCTAAGGGACAGAATTTACTATTCCCACTCCAGTAAGTGCAATAGTAGGGAAAGTGTTGGATAGCGTAGAGGTTAAAATTACTATTCCCACTCCAGTGAGTGCAACAGTATGGAAAGTGTTGCATAGCGTAGGAGTAAAAATTTCTATCCCCACTCCAGGGAGCGCAACAGTAGGGAAAGTGTTGGATAGAGAAGGGGTAAAAATGAGTATTCCCACTCAAGTGAATGCAACGTAGGGAAAGTGTTGGATAGCGGAAGGATAACATTTACTATTCACACTCCAGTCAGTTAAAAAATAAAATCTAAATAAATATTTATAAATCATTAAAAATAAATAATTAAAAAACATATATACATATTTTAAAAATTAAAAAACAAATATATTAAAACATATTATAATATTAATTACATATATCAAATACCTACAAATATTATATGAAATAAAAAAACAATAATAAAATTAAAAAAATGTAAACTAGAAAAGATTTAGAAACAAAAACATTAATTATAACATACATGTATTTATTTAATTTCCTACCCTATAACACCACACAAATCACAACACGCTTCTAAATTTAAAAAAATGTACCTCCATAATTAACATAATTATTTATCAATTAACAAAATATTATAAATAAAAAAATTAAACCAATAAAAATGTATTAACTACCCACACTTTAACCCTATAATCCCCACAACACATACCTAAATTAAACTGAGGATTAAAAATTACACAATTTAAACTTATTTTAAAAGTAAATATTATTACTATTAAACTGCTAATTATGAAGTAAGTAAAATTATTTAATACCCACCCTTTACCCCTTTAAAAGTAAAAACAACACATAAAAAAATAAACAATTACACAAAATAAATATCAAATAATTAACATTAATAAACACCTATATATTAAATAATTAAATACAAATTAGTTCCCGCCCTTAACTCCTATAAACACCACAACACACACCTAAAATTATTTACACAATTACCATAATTAATTTTTAATACCATTAATTAATATCAATTAACAAATAATTAATAATAATTTAAAAAAATTACTTGCCACACTTTACCCCTGGAAACCCCAAAACACACACCTAAAATTAATTATACAATTACGATAATTAATTACCAATGAATTAATTAATATTAATTAACAGCAAATTATTAATTCATCAATAAAAAAATATTCCCACCCTTTACACCTATAAACACCAAAGCACACAACTAAAATGAATTACACATTACCATAATTAATTACGATTAATTAATTAATATTAATTAACAACTAATGAATAATTAATTAATAATAAATTACTTTGCACATTTAACTCTATAACAGCTAAATTAAATAAATATTATTAAATTAAAAATAATCATTGGTTTAATATAATTAAATTACTTCCCACCCTATTCCCCTAAAACCCACAACCTGCTACCGAACTAAAAATGCAAAATTATAATAATTTTTTTTATAACTACTAAAAATTTTACACATATATTGAAAAATATAAACAATTATTATACAAAAAAATACATCACATACATTTAAAACATATACTAAAATACATAACATTAATTTAAAAAGTCGATATTTTTAACAGCTATATTTTTGGAACGATATTAAACACTTTGATGTTTTTAAAATCGATATTACTTACCTTAAGTCGATATTCTTGACCACGATATTCTTGCTGTCGATATTTCTCACTCACGATATTTATGAATCAATATTTCTGCCAGTCGATATAAAAACTCGATATTCTGTCTGCACACCTTTAAAAGGAAGGTTTAGGCCTGATAAAAGGTTTAGTTTGCTAGACTGAAATGGCAGTTAATATTGTCACAATGAAACAGTTTAAAACAGCACACAGTTTAAAAGGTCTACTCAAGTGGGTGGCACAAGTAGTGCTGCAGGCCTACAAGTAGCATTCAATTTTCAGGCTCTTGGTACATGTAGTACCACATTACTAGGGATTTCCAAGTATATTAAGTGCCAATTTAATGTAAGCTAATTCCACCATATTTAAAGTAGAGAGCACAAGCACTTTAGCACTGGTTAGTAGTGATAAAGAGTGCAGAGTCCTAAAGCCAACAAAAATGAATTCAGCAAAAACAGGAGTAAGGCGACTGGTTTGGGGGAAGACCACTCTAAGGGGCCGATTCCGATTCGGGCCGGAAAAAGCACCGACCGACTCGGAGCCGGAAAAATTACCGACCGACACGTACCTGTGGCGCCCGACACGCCAAGTACGATGCAAGCCGCGATAAATCCGACCGACACGTCCGGAAACCAAGCCGACCGACCGAGCCGCTCGGAAAATAGCAATCCGGCCGGAAAAACACGCGAATCCAACCGACCGACACGCACCCGGAACAAATCCGACCGAATCGTATCCGCCAACTCCAACCCGCAAAGTACGATGCAAGGCGCGAAAACACGACCGAGTCGGACGGAGGACAAGCCGTACGACCGACACGCATACAAAACCGAGCCGAAGCAACACAATACACCGCGACCGACGCGTACGCAGCATACAAAACTGCACAAACACAGCGTGAACGAAACGGAAAACACCGTACGAGACCAATGCAGGGTCCGACTCGGTCACAAGAATGTTTCCAACATACACAAACAGCACAAAGGAAAAATCACCCAAAAAAAGGCCAAACAAGCAATTACCAAGCCAATAAATACTGGGGGGTGGGGACAGAGAACAAAGACACACCCACAACTCCACCTATATAAAGGACACAAATCACTACCATGAGCCTTTGCAAATGCCATTCCACTGCCAGCACCCAAGAGGAAGCAACCACACACACAGCTCATCCCTCACACAAGCCACACACCAGCAGCACACCAACAAATACCTACCTCACATACACCCAGCAAAACACACACTCACACACCCTCACCTGCACACCAACACACACATCACTCACCATCACCACCCATCACCATGCCCCCCAAGAAGAATCACAAGTTCCTAAATTGTGAATTGGAAGTCCTGGTAGACGAGATCCTCAGGGTAGAGCCACATCTGTTTGGCACATTGGTCCAACAGACCCCCATGTCGCAGAAAACCAAGATGTGGGAGAGGATCATCAACAGGGTGAACGCCCAATCACCATGTCGGCGCACAAAGACCGACATCCAGAACAGGTGGTATGACGTGCGCAGGAGGGTACGGAAACTGCTGAAGCAAGACTACATCAACAGCCAACACACCGGCAGTGGCCCTCCTGCCAAGCCAATATACCTCAGGCCCTGGGAGGAGAAGGTGCGGGCCATCCTACCGCCAGTGAGCATATATGGACTAGAGGACATCCCAGAGCCTGGTGAGTACACAACAAATGTACACAATATACTGCCACAAAACACACACACATCACTGTCAAGGGGAGAGTCAAACCATGCACTCATAGCAATCACACAGCAACCAGAACAGAATCATCCCAAAATGTGTATGTCAGTCAGAGAAACACAACACATGCCATCAAAAAAGTCACATCCAACTGTGCCAACACATGTACAAACACAACCACAACTACAGCTAGGCAGTGGCACAAATAGAACTAACAAACACATCCACACATGTAGCCACCACAACAACACCAACACACAGTGAAGACCACTCAAAGGAAGGAATTCTGTGTATGCTGGCCAAGTCAGTGTAGCCAATAGCATCATGGGAGTCGCAGTCACACATATTGCCCGCCCCAAAACTGTCCCATCAACACCACCATGAACCATGCGCACATCACAGGGAGTGGAGAAGGACTCACAAGATGGCTGACACTGGCTACTGCTGTGGGGAGCACAAGGCCCTGCTGCCAACTGTGCACCAACAAACAGCAGGACACCACTGACTGACATCCTGAGAGACAACATCCACTCCCTGCAATGCAAGCACGTTCCATGGTGGGATATCTGGCTGGCTGGGTGGGAAGGGGGACATGCAGCACTGACTATAGTCACCAGCACCTCCCCTCACACCCCCCCCCCCACAAACTCCACAGTACCCACCTGGGAGAATGCAATGCCCTCCATCCTAACACAAGATCCCACAAAGCACCACCACCCTGGGTTATGTTGTGTGAAGCACAGGGACACTCTTGGGACTCTTAGCCAAACAACTGCCAGGACAACACTCCCAGCCATCCTGTCAGCACAGCCAGCCCACCCCACAGGGAAGCAGAGTCAAAAGGAAGGAAGCATGGGCATGCAGGGAAGGGGGGTGGAGGCAATAGCATGATGGGAGTCGTAGTCACAGACATTGCTCAGCCTCACAACTGGCCCATCAACACCACCCTGAACCATGCTCACATCACAGGGAGTGGAGAAGGACTCACAAGATGGCTGACACTGGCTACTGCTGTGGGGAGCACAAGGCCCTGCTGCCAACTGTGCACCAACAAACAGCAGGACACCACTGACTGACATCCTGAGAGACAACATCCACTCCCTGCAATGCAAGCACGTTCCATGGTGGGATATCTGGCTGGCTGGGTGGGAAGGGGGACATGCAGCACTGACTATAGTCACCAGCACCTCCCCTCACACCCCCCCCACAAACTCCACAGTACCCACCTGGGAGAATGCAATGCCCTCCATCCTAACACAAGATCCCACAAAGCACCACCACCCTGGGTTATGTTGTGTGAAGCACAGGGACACTCTTGGGACTCTTAGCCAAACAACTGCCAGGACAACACTCCCAGCCATCCTGTCAGCACAGCCAGCCCACCCCACAGGGAAGCAGAGTCAAAAGGAAGGAAGCATGGGCATGCAGGGAAGGGGGTGGAGGCAATAGCATGATGGGAGTCGTAGTCACAGACATTGCTCAGCCTCACAACTGGCCCATCAACACCACCCTGAACCATGCTCACATCACAGGGAGTGGAGAAGGACTCACAAGATGGCTGACACTGGCTACTGCTGTGGGGAGCACAAGGCCCTGCTGCCAACTGTGCACCAACAAACAGCAGGACACCACTGACTGACATCCTGAGAGACAACATCCACTCCCTGCAATGCAAGCACGTTCCATGGTGGGATATCTGGCTGGCTGGGTGGGAAGGGGGACATGCAGCACTGACTATAGTCACCAGCACCTCCCCTCACACCCCCCCACAAACTCCACAGTACCCACCTGGGAGAATGCAATGCCCTCCATCCTAACACAAGATCCCACAAAGCACCACCACCCTGGGTTATGTTGTGTGAAGCACAGGGACACTCTTGGGACTCTTAGCCAAACAACTGCCAGGACAACACTCCCAGCCATCCTGTCAGCACAGCCAGCCCACCCCACAGGGAAGCAGAGTCAAAAGGAAGGAAGCATGGGCATGCAGGGAAGGGGGTGGAGGCAATAGCATGATGGGAGTCGTAGTCACAGACATTGCTCAGCCTCACAACTGGCCCATCAACACCACCCTGAACCATGCTCACATCACAGGGAGTGGAGAAGGACTCACAAGATGGCTGACACTGGCTACTGCTGTGGGGAGCACAAGGCCCTGCTGCCAACTGTGCACCAACAAACAGCAGGACACCACTGACTGACATCCTGAGAGACAACATCCACTCCCTGCAATGCAAGCACGTTCCATGGTGGGATATCTGGCTGGCTGGGTGGGAAGGGGGACATGCAGCACTGACTATAGTCACCAGCACCTCCCCTCACACCCCCCCCACAAACTCCACAGTACCCACCTGGGAGAATGCAATGCCCTCCATCCTAACACAAGATCCCACAAAGCACCACCACCCTGGGTTATGTTGTGTGAAGCACAGGGACACTCTTGGGACTCTTAGCCAAACAACTGCCAGGACAACACTCCCAGCCATCCTGTCAGCACAGCCAGCCCACCCCACAGGGAAGCAGAGTCAAAAGGAAGGAAGCATGGGCATGCAGGGAAGGGGGTGGAGGCAATAGCATGATGGGAGTCGTAGTCACAGACATTGCTCAGCCTCACAACTGGCCCATCAACACCACCCTGAACCATGCTCACATCACAGGGAGTGGAGAAGGACTCACAAGATGGCTGACACTGGCTACTGCTGTGGGGAGCACAAGGCCCTGCTGCCAACTGTGCACCAACAAACAGCAGGACACCACTGACTGACATCCTGAGAGACAACATCCACTCCCTGCAATGCAAGCACGTTCCATGGTGGGATATCTGGCTGGCTGGGTGGGAAGGGGGACATGCAGCACTGACTATAGTCACCAGCACCTCCCTCACACCCCCCCCACAAACTCCACAGTACCCACCTGGGAGAATGCAATGCCCTCCATCCTAACACAAGATCCCACAAAGCACCACCACCCTGGGTTATGTTGTGTGAAGCACAGGGACACTCTTGGGACTCTTAGCCAAACAACTGCCAGGACAACACTCCCAGCCATCCTGTCAGCACAGCCAGCCCACCCCACAGGGAAGCAGAGTCAAAAGGAAGGAAGCATGGGCATGCAGGGAAGGGGGTGGAGGCAATAGCATGATGGGAGTCGTAGTCACAGACATTGCTCAGCCTCACAACTGGCCCATCAACACCACCCTGAACCATGCTCACATCACAGGGAGTGGAGAAGGACTCACAAGATGGCTGACACTGGCTACTGCTGTGGGGAGCACAAGGCCCTGCTGCCAACTGTGCACCAACAAACAGCAGGACACCACTGACTGACATCCTGAGAGACAACATCCACTCCCTGCAATGCAAGCACGTTCCATGGTGGGATATCTGGCTGGCTGGGTGGGAAGGGGGACATGCAGCACTGACTATAGTCACCAGCACCTCCCTCACACCCCCCCCACAAACTCCACAGTACCCACCTGGGAGAATGCAATGCCCTCCATCCTAACACAAGATCCCACAAAGCACCACCACCCTGGGTTATGTTGTGTGAAGCACAGGGACACTCTTGGGACTCTTAGCCAAACAACTGCCAGGACAACACTCCCAGCCATCCTGTCAGCACAGCCAGCCCACCCCACAGGGAAGCAGAGTCAAAAGGAAGGAAGCATGGGCATGCAGGGAAGGGGGTGGAGGCAATAGCATGATGGGAGTCGTAGTCACAGACATTGCTCAGCCTCACAACTGGCCCATCAACACCACCCTGAACCATGCTCACATCACAGGGAGTGGAGAAGGACTCACAAGATGGCTGACACTGGCTACTGCTGTGGGGAGCACAAGGCCCTGCTGCCAACTGTGCACCAACAAACAGCAGGACACCACTGACTGACATCCTGAGAGACAACATCCACTCCCTGCAATGCAAGCACGTTCCATGGTGGGATATCTGGCTGGCTGGGTGGGAAGGGGGACATGCAGCACTGACTATAGTCACCAGCACCTCCCCTCACACCCCCCCCACAAACTCCACAGTACCCACCTGGGAGAATGCAATGCCCTCCATCCTAACACAAGATCCCACAAAGCACCACCACCCTGGGTTATGTTGTGTGAAGCACAGGGACACTCTTGGGACTCTTAGCCAAACAACTGCCAGGACAACACTCCCAGCCATCCTGTCAGCACAGCCAGCCCACCCCACAGGGAAGCAGAGTCAAAAGGAAGGAAGCATGGGCATGCAGGGAAGGGGGTGGAGGCAATAGCATGATGGGAGTCGTAGTCACAGACATTGCTCAGCCTCACAACTGGCCCATCAACACCACCCTGAACCATGCTCACATCACAGGGAGTGGAGAAGGACTCACAAGATGGCTGACACTGGCCACTGCTGTGGGGAGCACAAGGCCCTGCTGCCAACTGTGCACCAACAAACAGCAGGACACCACTGACTGACATCCTGAGAGACAACTTACACTCCCTGCAATGCAAGCACGTTCCATGGTGGGATAACTGACTGGGTGGGTGGGTGGGTGGGAAGGAGGTCTGGCTGTCAACCGAACACAATCAATGCAGACCATGTTCACACCCCAGAGAATACATAGAAATGCCCAAATAATGCAGGACAATGTGCCACACCAATATCAACCCCTGACTGTGACGACTTAGGACAATACAATGTACAGGCCCGCACCCCGAGGTACAGTCACAACTGTCATGTGTGTCAACCACTGATGCCTGCAGAAACATGACATACATTGTTTGTGTCTCCCAAAAACAGGTGATGATAGGGACACAGCAGCAGACGCTGAGGAGTCCCAGTCCCAGGCTCAAGAGGATGCCGAGCTCACTGGCGTCGTACAGCCTCTGTCCTCCTCGGACGATGAACAACCTGGCACATCCGGTGCAAGTCAACATGCTGCACCAGCAGGACCACCAGCTGCAGCACCAGCAGGTCCACCAGCTGCACCCTCTGCACCCACCCCTCCAACGACTGTCACCACGAATACCATCCCTGCCGACATGGACAGAATAAGGAACAACACCAGCGCAGTGACCCTGGACCAACCTGGGGCCATGGACACCACCACCACCACCACCCCCCAAGGTGGACCAGGGTTATCTGTGCGTGCAACTGCACACACTGCACATGTCAGCAGGGGTGGTGGGAGGGGTGGGAGACAGAGGTCGCTGCTTGCAGACGTTGCTGGTGTGCATGAAGACCCACAACTGGTACGCATAGCTGATGCGTACCAGTCCAGCACCGGAGAGCTCAGCCAGGTAGTGGGGCTCCTCAGAGACATCAAACAGCAGCAGGCTGCCCATCATGCCCGCTTGGACTCCCACATGTCCCAGGTGGAGTCACACATGTCACGTGTGGACTCCCACATGTCCCGCGTGGAGTCCAAGTGGGATGTACTACATGAGATGACGGCGGTGCACAGGGACATTTTACAATGCCTCCGCCAGATGAACAGCAACCAGTCCACACCTCCCTGTGTGCCAACAACATCTGGTACAGAACAAACTGCAACTGCCACAGGGAGGGAGGAGGACTCTGGCGGAGAGTCCCCTGCACCGCAGCAGCCTGCACTTGAGGGCCCCCCCCAAGAAGAGGGGTCGTCCGAGGAGGGGAAAGTGAGAGGCTGATGGCCAAGCGCAACTCCCAGGAAGCCTGAACCTGTTCTGGATTTTCGCCTTTGTGCACAGACTGTTCACCCTGTTGATGGCAACACTACTCCCACACATTGCATGGGGAGTACAAGTTGGAACAATGTGTCAGACAACTGTGGCCCCGATACTGGGGATCCTGTCTACCTGGACTTTCTATCCATCTAGGAACTTGGGATTGCAAGATTCATGTACAGCACAACCCATCCTATGCACTATTATCACAGATGTATCACAATAAACACACTAATACACCATACTTGCCTCTGTCGTGATTCCAACGTGGGTGCTGTTATGGGGATGATGAACTGCAAAATTACACTGTGTATGCGAACTGCAACAGCAAGGACAACACAGGCATGTGAGTACAGGCAACGTGACACATATGAGGGAGACACACCACCAGGGCTACACAACACATACACACCTAGGCCATCTGACTCATTGCCTACACTGATGTTGCCAGGGAAGACGGTGCAATGCACAGACACCACACCCATTCCCAGTTGTAGTCAAGTAGCCCACAGGTGCAGTAAGCAAATGGCAGTCAAATGTGTGACCACAGACAACGCACATCACAAAGTGAAGCACAGGTTTATTACACAGTTGCAACATGCCGTGAACACTACAGATGCAAGGTAACCCCACCTGGTAGCGGGCACACAGTCAACAACTGTAGACGGAAGGAAGTCCATGGGTGTGGCGCACATCACCTGTAGGGACACAACAGCTACCAGCCTGGATGTGCAATCACGTCGTCGGTGGACACAGTTGACCAAACGAATCTGAAAGTACCCTGTGAAGGACAGAAATGACACACAGTCAAAAGCAATGCAGTACAGGACAGAACAGCAAAACTCATGCACAATACATGTTACAAGATACCCACCCAGAACCAAGTTAGCATGTCAACACTGTTGGGGAGTACAGCCCACCTGTCACCACACATCGCAACACACATCCTGTCAAGTAGCCCATGGACACACTCCAACAGCACCAGAGCACCACCCACACATCATGCCAACTCACATCATTCACATGACACCTCAGGATACTCACATTCAGCTAAAGAAGTTGGTGATGAGCTGTGTGCGGACATCACCATCACCATCACCATCATCATCATCGTCACTGGCATCGTGGTCCAGGCCAGGATCCTCCACAGGTGGCGGATGTTGGTCATCGTCATCCTGGATGAGAGGCAACTCCTTCCGCACTGCCAGGTTGTGGAGCATGCAGCAGACGATGATAATCTTGCACACTTTCGCAGGGGCATATGGGAGGGACCCTCCGGTCTTGTCCAGGCAGCGGAAGCGGCTCTTCAGGAGACCAAAGGTCCGCTCAATCACTCTCCTGGTCCGACCATGTGCCTCATTGTAGCGCATCTGGGCAGGTGTCACAGGGTTCCTGAGGGGTGTCAGCAACCACGGCATGTTGGGGTATCCCGAGTCACCTACGGACAGACAAGTGCACATCAGCTGACTTGGAAAAGTGGGCGGAATACTACAGATCAGATCACACACAATGGCACAAAGTCAGTACACACCGACAAGCCAGGCACGCTGGTTCTGCATCTGTGCCATCAACCTGGGGATGCGACTACTCCTCATCACAAAGGCATCGTGTGCTGAACCAGGGAAACGGGCACACACGTGTGTGATGGTCATGTCTGCAAGACACACCACCAGTGCATTGACCGAGTGGTAGTGCTTGCGGTTCCTGTAGGCCTGCTCCTGGGCCTGTGGTGGTACCAAAGCCACATGTGTCCCATCAATGGAGCCAATTACATGCGGCATCCTCCCCAGGGCATAAAAGTCACTCTTCACGTCAGTGAGTCGTCGCAGTCTAGGGAAATATATGTACCGGTTCAGGAAGAGCAACATTGCCGCCAAAACATCGCGGAGCACACGGCTGAACATGGTCTGTGACATCCCACCAGCAGACGCCACAGTATGTTGGAAGGTACCGGTGGCAAAGAAGTGTAGGGCTGCCATCACCTTCACCTTGGGGGTCAGCGCTGTAGGATACGGCCGGCCAGGCTGCAAATGTGGGGACAACTGCACTGCCAAATCCTCAATCAGCTGCCTGGTGAAGCGGTACCGTCGGATGCTGTCCCGTTCCACCATCGTTGCCAGGTCTGGGAATGGCCGATGGACAGCAGGAGCCCTGCAGTGCAGAGGAGAAGTAAGCAAGATCGTCAGTCACCCCACATATGCGGCATTGAACACACTCAAGATCCCAACATACATCATCATGAGGCACAACTACATGAAGTGTGCAGTACCGGGACGACATGTATGGTACATACATGGCCAACATCTGTCAACACGGTCCTACAGGTGGCATCAATTAGTCCCAGGTTGGCCCATTGGATATCATGATGCTGTGTCACAGTCACCCCCAGTGACATGTGAGGACAGATGTGCCCCAGGCACCACAGCTCAACGACAGGCACATTCCCAGGGACCCTGTAATGCCACATGGACACTGGCATCACCTGGAGTATCATGTGTACACCACAACAAAACAAACATGACCCCCACAGGTAGTGGCCACACTTGCCATGGCAGGAGAGCCATGGACGTCTGTGACACACACGCACAACATCAGAGTCCATGCACACACAACGTGGATGTGGAGACTGTCTCCCATTGTGCACATGAAATCAGAGACATTGTAAACACTACATGCACAAAGACTGTGGAGGGCCATCACTATTGTGCCACTGGGACACCCTGGCTCAAACATACCGTCCCACATGGGACTCACGGGGTATGTGACATGACATACACAAACACCACTGTGAAATGTGACCATGACACATGCACAGATATGAACAGTTGCACATCACAGTGGTCACGTACACGTAACACCCAGGATCCTGTCCCCATCAACACGTGCACAGCCTGGGGGTGGCTGCCCACATGTGACACCCACAGGACAACATGTACACCAACATACACACAATAGGAAATGCAGCCTTACATGCCTTATGATAAGGTTTGGACAGGCTGTCGTGATGTAGGTGTGCCCCTCACTCCCTGGGAGCTATCTGTGGCTGGCACATGTCCATCTGAGACAGGCATGCTGACCTATGCCAGTCACATATACAGTGATGCGTTGAACAGCAATGGACCGATCGGTGCCTCCGGCCGGCCCATTGCTTTCAATGTGTGCGGGTACGCGTTGTACCCCTGTGCGTGTTGAACAGCAATGGACCGATCGGTGCCTCCGGCCGGCCCATTGCTTTCAATGTGTGCGGGTACGCGTTGTACCCCTGTGCGTGTTGAACAGCAATGGACCGATCGGTGCCTCCGGCCGGCCCATTGCTTTCAATGTGTGCGGGTACGCGTTGTACCCCTGTGCGCGTTGAACAGCAATGGACCGATCGGTGCCTCCGGCCGGCCCATTGCTTTCAATGTGTGCGGGTACGCGTTGTACCCCTGTGCGTGTTGAACAGCAATGGACCGATCGGTGCCTCCGGCCGGCCCATTGCCTTCAATGTGTGCGGGTACGCGTTGTACCCCTGTGCGCGTTGAACAGCAATGGACCGATCGGTGCCTCCGGCCGGCCCATTGCTTTCAATGTGTGCGGGTACGCGTTGTACCCCTGTGCGCGTTGTACCTCAATGGACCGATCGGTGCGCACCCATTGACAATGGGCTTGCCTGGCAACGGACGCGTTTTCGAATTTCGAACGAGTCGGTTGCTGGAAAATCAGTTGGTCACCCACAACAATGTTGCAAAATCATGTATGTCATGAAGTTGAAGTTTTGAAGGATGCTGTGGGCGTGTTTTGGTGCTGCTATTCCATGGATTGGCCAGATTCAGAAGATGCAAACGACTTGGACCTATCACTTTGGACACAAGGGACAGTATCTGCCTCTCCAGCACATATATATTGCTGGCTGTTCCCCTGAGAGCCCACTTGCCTGCACTACATGCTCCAGGACGACATCTGCCACTGCACTGCTGCTGTCTCTGCCCCTCTGGACCCTGCAATGGCACGTACTGTGGAGAGAGCCCCAGCCTTCAGCCTTGAAGAGAACCAGGCCCTGCTGGACAGCCTACTTCCACAGTACAGCAAGCTGTATGGGACACCAGGGGAGCAGGTGAGTGTTCTGTGCACTGCCTTTCTGAATGTGCATATTGTCTGACTAGCAAGGCTGAGAGTCAGCACACCACTGGCTAGCAGGCTCACTGAGTAGTTGTCACCCCCCATAGTGTGTAGTGACTTGCACTGGACAGGTATGGTGCAGTGACAGTGCTTCTGAACAGGGTTTTACTCCCCATGCAATGATCCCATGTAGTGACTACTGGAAAACTGTCCATGGGCAGCCGTGCACTGCCTGTGTACACCATGTGCCCCTGTGATTGCGACATGTATATGCAACTGTGTCATGCACGGATATGTTGCATGTGTAGTAATGGCCTTATCACTTTGTCATCCTGACAGGCTTCTGCCCATCGGAAGCATGAGATATGGAAGGACATCGTCCGGGCTGTCCAGTCCGTGGGGGTCTACAAGCGCCGGATCCGCAACTGCCAAAAGAGGTGGCAGGACCTTCGGGGCTGGACCCGGAGGATTGCACGGGTCCAG